>PTEX01000001.1:11094546-11181136 GCA_003342815.1 Eudromia elegans | reverse complement strand
AATTCTTTGTTATTTGTCATAGTACTTTAGAAGAATGGAAGTATGGTACTGATTTACAGGTGATACCCTGGATGAACTGCATCAGGTGAGAATCTTCATGCATGAGTGTGTGCAGTGGATTTGACTTTTCTTATCATACACACAAAGGCTGTGCTAGCTCTGTAGTCACACCGAGCACTGTCAGAACATTGCATGGTGTCATTCTCAAAATCTATGCTTAATTTAGATGTTTATCACGACTACTTTTGCAGCATCATTTTCTTACAGATAATAATCATTATCAAGTATATTCTGCTTGGTAGGTTTCTCCCCATTTGCTTTAAGACATATATTTGCGAATGATTACTGACCTATTTGTATTTTGTACTATTCTTAATGATGCTGATATCCTCTTTGATGTGCCAGCCTCTATTTATAGGGACTTGTCCAAGCCTTAGCACTGTTTTATTTTAAAAAACAGAATTTTAAGGAGATCATTTACCTTAGAATTATCAGAATATATTCTTTAACCCTGTAGATTTAGAAAAAAAGAAATCTATTTAATATTCTTCCTAACTGAAATAAAAATTACATTTTTTCTCTTGGAAAATATTAATTTGTCATCAAAACATTCTACAGCTGAAGGACAAAAATATTTATTGAATATCTTATATTGTCTTTCAATGCATTACTGATGTTTTGCAAACTTTGAAGTAAACCAAATTGGAAAAAAATCTAACATCACAGCACTACATTTTTTTATGTTCAGTAATAGCATTATTTTTCTTATGCTCATTTATGTATTGCCTTCTATGTTCCTGATTAAATTTCTAAATGTATTTCTTTCATTGACACAATCACCCACTTGTGGGATATATTTCAATAAAATATTTCCTGGAGTCAGGAGAGAGAGTACCTGCATAATATAAATTCTTAATCTACTATTGGATCTGTCACGAAATTTGTTGATATTATGAGGACAACTATATGAAAATGCTAGGCTCTGCCGAAATATAAGCAAGAATGGAGGATGATCCAGGTTACGTAGCTTATCATTAGATATGCAAAATAAAGTGTGTATCACTGCTGTTGGTAGTGCCACATGAGGAGAAATATTGAAACTCTATAAGTTACTGAATAAAAAAAAAAAAAGTTAGAAACAGAAATGGGGAGGTACTGTGACTTTCTAGGTATGCTGTTGTCCCACATTTTATCTGTAGAATATATAGGCAATGCTGCATGGACAAATAATGCTAATTTAAGACTTCTTGTTTTTGTATTCTTTATTTCCTGTCACTTAAAAATGTTTTTATATATATGTGTGTGCATTTTTTTTTTCCTAAACTTAAAATTTTGTCTCTAAAAACTTTGATCCTATCCCTTAGGATTATAGTGTTATCCTCTATTCTCCTTGTTATATCAACTATTTGCTCTTTCGGTTATGTTAAATTCAAGATGTTAGAGAGTTGAAGGCAAGCAGATTATCACCCACTATTTTCAGGAGGCATAACTATATAAAATCTTCTGGCAGCTTTGTAAGCAAGAAGGAACTGATCACAATTGGCCATTTCAGCACTGAATTCATGCACATTTCCCTCAATATTCGCAGTTCCCATTCCTAATGGGAGCTGACAGAATGTAAATGACTTTCTAAAGGAAGCAGCAAAAGTGGCAATTTTTCTCATTTAATCTTCAGATGAGCTGTCTGTCTTCCAGCTGCTGAGCTTCATTAGAATTCTGAAACTAATTTCACCTATCAACACATGATTATTGGTTTGAGTGAGGTTTTTGGGATACTCTGAGTAAAAATCACTCTGCAATGCAGAGTTGGCTCAATAAAAAATAGGAAAAGAATAGACTAAAACTGGCATGCTTTAGAACAGCCAGTTCTTATGTTAAAGAAAACTTTCATCTACCTTTGGAGTCGGGGAAAAGTTCCTCCTGTACAGACTTTTGTTGGTGAAACAAAAGCATGGCATGTAGGAAAGCTAAAAAGAGACTACGCTTTATTTCTTAGCATGGAACAAGTTACAAGCAATTAAAATTTATTCCCAATTACAAAATACAGTATTTTAGCAAACAAGCTGTGAATTTTCAAAGTAAATACTATATACAGATACATACATACATACACAACACACATATATGTGTATACATACACACACATGTATCATATTTATGTCGTAAAAAGAAAGAACAATACATTATAAGACAATAGAGATACTAATTGATTCTGTCAGGAGAATTGAGTTAAGGCTTTTTAAATCAACATTGGAAAAATTTTGTCTTTGCCGTATCCATCTCGTAGTCATGCTATATTCAGCTCCAGTATTGATTATTCTGTAACTTTTTAAAATAAATCTGTGTATATTTTGAGATCTGTAATGAGTGCAGACATCATCACATCTTAATCATCCAACTGTATGTATAAAAAGCAAAAAATTTACCTTTGTAAATAATTTGTCCAGAAAATGATATATCTCTGCAGGAGATTGCTTTAATAGTAACCATCACACTATGTCATGGATACACTGCTTGGTTAAGCTGTCGTGGTTTGTGCTGGACAAACTATGTTGTGCAGTAATTGCTTCCATATTTATTACAAACAAATCTGTTCTGTCATTCGTTTACCTTTGCATTTTGTCTTTATGAATCAGTACATGTTCATAACAAGATGTGCTTCTTTTCTTTCACTGCTTTCATTTAGGAAGTAAAGTTTTCACTAATCTTTCAAACTACCCTCTGCTCTTTTAAAATGATGTACATTTCTCACAATAATTCAGTTTTGGACTAGTTATCAGTTACATCACACATAATTTGTCTCTGCTAGTTCATCTGTTACCTGTATTGCTTACAGGATTTAGCTTTATTACATACAGGTACTAGAATGGCTAATAGTCTCAACTGGCAGCTTGTTTCTTGTAAAGAAAATGTTCCTTTCCCTGTGATGTTGTGGAATGCATCACAGAAGTCTTAAAACTTGGAAGTGACTTTACCTAGCATTTTACATTCCTTTATTGTTCTCAGCTTACAACTCAACATTTTTGATTATTTCAGCTCTAATTTCTCTATACTACTATCCTCTTTAACTTACTGCAGTTTTAAAACAGGCATCTCAGACATGGGTGTTCAGGGGCTGCACAGATATTAAGCAAAAATAATGTTTAATTCCTACCCCTTCCTCTCACTGCAGAGTCTGCCAAAAGGTAGATGTACCATAACAGAAGTTGCATAACTTAACATGTTGGCTACTTAGCATTAATACAGAGGAAAACAAACAATGTGCTACTCAACCACTCTTAACAACAAAAAAGAAAATCTGTTGTTCAAGAAGTCTGTTTTGTTTTTACAAATCAGGATGTCCCAGGAAATCAATAGAACTTCTTGAAAGGAGGAAAAAATTAGCTTCAAAATATCTCTGTGATTCCTTTTCAGGTCTATGGCCAGTGGAGTCCAAGGATTTCTGTAAAAACATAATTTTAAAGAATAAGAAATAATATCACAAATTCATATAAACATCACTTTTATTTACTTTTTTGATGTCAACAGGCACTTTCCAGTCAACTGCCTATAGGGCAAACCTTGAGCTTTCTCTTATTCTAGTATACATATATATGTATATGTGTGTATGTGTATATATATATACACACAAATATGTCACAGAATGAACATTGACAAACTCTATGACATATCATAGGTGTAGGCTCACATCACAGGCTTCAAGAGAACATTCACATTTTACAACTGCTAAATGATCTGTAAAATATGCTACAAGATATGCTACAATTCAATCTCCATTTTCTTGGAAAATCTTATAACTGTATCAGAGATCCTTAACACTATTACAAACTACCATAATCAAGAATAATTTATTATACTATTGCAGTTTATGAATACGTTACTATTTTACAGGACATTCTGCAGGATAACCACAGAAAGTCATTGTTATTCCAAACTTAGCAAGTGATTTTAACAGACTGTTTTTCATTTCCCATATTTATGCTTCTGGAGAGGCTAATAACCCATAAAGAACCTTTACAGTCAATTTAACCTGCTTTAAAATTATATTTGTCAACCATAGAATAAACTCCACTTGCTGCAATTGTTTCAACAGGTTACCATTCTAATAATACACTACAGCAACATCAATGGTAAAAGATTTGACATATCACAAAAGTGAATTTTGACAAAGTATGGTCCGTGCATGCTCAGTATCTTTTCTGAAAAATGGTCTAAACACTGTCTTTTTTTTTTTTCTCCTGCTTACTGTAATTAATTTTGAGAGTAACTAAGCCCTCTTTCTGTGGTTTTTTTTTTTTTCAACTTTCTGATGTTTTCCTGAATATTGTAAGTGTGTGGATAAGAGAGGAAAGCACAGGTCTGATGTAGATGACAGGGAAGTCCAACCAAGATAGGGGAAACTGAAAATAAGGCTAATAGAAACGACCCCAGTAAAGATGCACCAAAGATCAAATGCAATATAAGCAAGAGTAATTTACTGTGTCAAGAGTGTTGTAATTTAGGGGAACTTTTTTTTTTTCTTCTACTATAATCCCGTCGTACTATATTGCATTTTTACTATAAAGAAACCCAGTTGTAATAAATCTTCTTCTTGAATATGGCATAAAAGCAACAGCCTTTTCCTTTCAAAGTAAATTCATCAAAGCTCCCATGCCAGCTCGAACAAATCAATTCTTACTCCCAAGAATACTCATTCTGATAGCTTGATATAGAAATAAGCATGGTTAGAATAGTTTTGAAAGTATTTGCCTGCATGCATATGAGGGTCTTGATATCTCATTGCACATTGCTGAAATAAACACATTCTCACACTGAATGTACAATGAGCAAAACTATTCTTTGCAATTCTTTGCAAAAATCTCCATAGCAAGCTAAAAGATGGGGACAATTTGTGGGTTTTTTTTTCTTAATATTACTCTCCCTTCAGGTCAGTAATTTATTTTGATGATATTTTTTCAATGGGTGTAGTACAAAGATTCTCACTTTCTCATTTCTGCTCCTAGTTGAAAATTCACTGATTATTCTTAACCACATGTGGAGCAAAACAGGTTGTGGTAACAAACACGGTGATACAACTTGCAAATATGGGTATTCTGCTTTAAAGAAAACTTCAATTTATGTTGTTTGATCCAAACACAATTTTGAAGATTCCCATGGTTCTGCTTGGAAGAGACAGCCTCAGTGACCATTGCTATTTATCTGAACAAAGTGAGAAACTTCCTCCATTTCCAGAGCAATCAAAGCATTCCTAGAAATGTCTATCCAAATGAAGCAGGAAAACTGCAGCTGAGGCTATAGAGCTATTTTTAACCAAGTCTGAGCTTCTTTCTTCTCTTTCCTCATCTTTTCTGTAGCATGCAAGCTTTTGTACCAGGGAAGTTTAACATGGATTTGAAATGGTGAAGGAATGATGAGAGTATAGGGCTTTTGGCATTCCACTTTCTTTAACAAGAAGACATTTAGCAAGAGCATACAAGTGAGTCATTGCTGTATTCTGGAATATGTGAAATGCCTCATATTAAGAAAACTTCTGACATGGGAGAGCCTTTTTTCAGTCTTCTTTCTCTCTTTATAAGCACATAGCACACATTATACTGGACCACAAACTATAGTTAGTCTCCATTAGCATAAAAGTATTTCATGAATTGGAACTTTTTTTTTTTCATCCTATTCTCTTGCTTTCTAGAACTATTTAATGTGGAACTGAAGCTTTTTCATAGTTATAAATGTAATTCACAATGGTAGGTTATACTTCTTCATTTGCTTAATTAGTTCATTTATCAAATGGATGTGTTCCATTGTAGAGAAGTCTGGTTAAAAGCCTGTCTTTTCTGTTCATTGGTTGGAGTCCAGCTTGGCTGTGAGTTGATTTCACAAAAAAAAAAAAAAAGTTTTTAGAATGAAAACCTGAGCCTGATCAATCTCCAGCTCTTCATGTTGTGTACACATGAACACTAATAACAAGTAATTTTTCTGAAATTACAGAAAATTAGGAATTTTCTTTCATTTGCCTGTTTAGGACAGACTTAAAATTGGCCTCATTATAATTATTATTTACATTACAGCAGTTTCATTGTGTAAGCTGCAAACACATAATACAGAGTCCTTCAAAGATCTTGAACTCTAAAAACAGGAGACAAAGAGTGGAAGGAGAAATGGAGACACAGAAAGGTGGAGTGAATGCTTGAAGATCGCAGTAAGTCACAGCAAAACCAGGATTAGAATCAGTTCCTTGTCTTGCAGTTCTGAATCGCCAAGGTCACCAGTAAAGTCCATAAATGCTGTGAAATATGTTCTCTCATGTGTAGCTCTTAGTGTTGAATAATAGTTTTCTGATTGTCAATTAAGCGAACATCTGTGGTTGTCTTGGCAAGAATTCTGGCCATTTTTGTGTAAATACTGTGCTTTATTCTTTTATAGTATTCATCATGGTATTTCATACAAGCAAAGACAATTTCAACTGTGCTAATGTTTAATCTATTGCACATAAGTTTTGACTATAATGGCCACATGAACAAAACAAGCTTTAAATATATGCTGTTAATACCTTGTATATCCTGATATTGTGGAGGGGAATCAAATAATTATATTTATGCTGTGAAAACTATGAGTGAAGAAATACTCATGGAATGTAGAATTCTCTCAGAATTGCTGAATTTTATGGGCTTGCAATAAATAAGTTTTGGTTAAAGAGTCTGAGTATTTGTGAAAAGACAGGAAATACTGCCTGGAAAAACTGCATGTTGTAGAATCATAGAATCATATTTTTAATCATAGATTAAAACTATCTTACTACAACCAAAATAAATTACTTTGGTTTAAATAACTAGAAGATTTGTATGATATTTGTAGTTACTTGAGTATGACTTTTTAAAAAATAACATGTTAGAGACCCAAATGGGACTAAACAAAGCCTCAGACCTAAAAAATAGCCTTAGTAAGTTAATTCCTTATCTATTCATGGGGTTTGCTGAAATAAGTCACAATATTTCAAATCACAGAGACCAGAAAACTTTGGAGGTTCTTGAGAGTTGAGATTAGAAACAGACAAAGGTTAAAAAGCTCTTGAATCATTTAGCTAATTTTAGTCTAAATGTAAACATCTACAAATCAGCCATGTAATCTATAGAGATGGGAAGGTTAGACAGCTCCTGATTCAGTGTACATTCTTCATACATAGCTATCTTCAGGATTTTAGGATGGAGTGAAGTATAAAATTTCTTTTTCTCTGTTTTATCTTGGGACACAATCTTCTTGTCTCTGTGCTTTTCTAGGTTTAAAGTTAAGGAGGAGAAAATATGGTCTTAGAAAGAATCTTCCCACAGCTCAATATTTTCTGATATGAAAAGAGGCATCTTCTTGTTCCGTTAATTAATTACAATCAATCATCAATATGTATTTAGGCAATATGTGGTTCAGCTTCTGTCTTGATTAGCTACAGAAATTGTTAAACTCTTAAGTGCTGGAGAGAGGAATCAGAAAACTGGCAGAAGAAGAGCAATTTCTAAAACTCTCAAATATAATCTGATTTAAATAGAACATAGACTTTTAAATGAATACAGTGGAAAATCATAAAGCAATACAGATGCAGCTTTTATTAACTGAGATTATATCTGTGTCTTTGCCAAGGTCTCTGAGATACCTGTGCGCAAGGCTGACCCCAAAGCAAACACACAGACTCTGTCTTGAGGCCTCAGGTTAGAATATTTGTTCTCTGACAAAGAACTGATCTTGAGGTGGTTTTCTATATTTTAATTACCCTTCTGTCTCTTCAGTTCACAATATGATTATTTACTCTCATTATTTTTCATTTACCTTCTTCACCCTATTTCAAGTTTCTTAATTTTATCCTGTCATTGTATTTAACTAAATTCATAAATGACTTCTTTTCATCAGTTTTATTCCATCTGTGGTTGTATTACTCTTGTGCCACATTCAGTTTTGTGCCTTGATTTTGTCAAAGTGCACATTCCTATGTTTGTCCCCTGCTGTTCATCAGTCTCAGTCAAGTGATCTCTCTTCAAAGCTAATCAAAAATGATTTAGTATTGGCTAATTATCTTAAAAAAATCTCTCTATATATAGACAGAAAGAGAGCAAGAAATGCATATACAGTTCTATTTTAATTAATTCTATAGTCTGTCAGGTAAACCTAAGGCCAAAATATTTTTTTATCTCTGACTTGCTTCTAGTAGCAGAGTCAAAAAGATGGACACCAACTCGAGATAGGTTATTCATGTAGACAAACTGTTTTTTTAGCTCTAATGAGCCAAGTAACAGAGACTGAATGAAAGCAGCCTAACTGTTAGAGTACTCAATGTATGACAGAGGAGCATGCTGATTTGCATGATCCATCCTGAGTTTCATGAAATTATGAGAAAGCATATTGGAAAAAAAAAATCTGTCTTTCTGAAGATATTCCACTTTCTTCAGGTAAGTGCGTACTTATTAGACCACGAAGAAGGCATATCAACTACGATGTCTTACAGGATGTCCTCTCACCTTAGATACAAAAGATCCTGATTTAAATCTTTGCTCCATATATCAATTGTTCAACACTTTCAGCAGGAAAGCCTGAAGAAGACCTACTTTAAAATTCCCACCAAGATAATAATCAGGAAAATCAGACAGAAAGTGTAGATTAAAAGCAGACATCCCAACTGCTGAGTCTGTTAAAATTACATTCACCTACAGGCTGTGGAACTGGCCATGGACACATGATCAGTATGCACAAAGCTTTTACAATCAAAACTAAATCAACATTCACTAGTGATTTTGAATAGGTAGTCAAATAAATGTTTTTATTCTCTTTATTATCTTAAATTCAAACTAAAATTATTTATGGAAAAGGTGGGAAATACTGTCTGTTGTACCTTCCAGAAACTCAGTAAACTTTGCTTAAAAAAGATCAAGCAAGAGAGGGTTGTACCAAGGTCACAGAAGGACAAAGCATCAAACATAAAAGTATGCCTCTGCACTAGGAATGATGATGTGAATATGTAAGACACCAGATTCAATGAAAGTCTTTTGGTTGTGAAAGTAGAACAAGATTAAGTTCATGGACAAAAGGGAGAAAGACAAAGCCCTGTGGAACAATGGCAGAGAAACATGAAAACTCCATTGTAGGGAGAGGTTACAAGATACAGATTGCAACAGATATACTACTGTCCCAAACTTTGTAACAGATCTATTTAATGAGAGAAACACTTTTAACTGTTGGAAAAATAACGACTTCTCCCTGACCATGTGAGATTCTTGTCAGTATTAAATAGAACTAAGCTAATACCGTTAAATTGTTTTATATTCACATAAGTAATGTTAACAAAATCTTCCCATTTTTCATACCTGTTCGGATTCATATCTAAAATCTGTAAACAGATCAATATGAAGAGTGTACTGTATAATATCTAGAAGGGATGCAAAATATCTCATATGTTTTACACACATTTAATGAAGGAAGAATGAGGAGCATTTCTATATACTCAGAGAACACTGAAATACTGAAGTACTAGTGCACTTTATTTGCACATAAATATTATTTCAAATGCATAATTACTATAAACTTTGTGCCTTCAAATGACACACACAGTACAATGCATTTTTAATACTGTACAGAACTACATATTATATAATAGACTATAGACTCTCTTCTAGAGACACGTAAATGACTACATAACTATAATCTAGAGTTGCCTTAATAATAAAGTAAGGCTTATCCATGCTATCAAGATGTCTGAGGCATTTCTAATGGATCATTCTTGCATTCTGCTAGGTGCTATTTATAGTTTCATGAATCTTTGGCATTTTTTCAAGATAATGTCTCCCTTTAAGAGTTCTGACATAGGCTTTTAAGGCACTTGGAAGATGACATTTCATGATCTACTCCAAGAATCCTGTTTTTAAGATCAGAAGCTTGAAAGGTACTATTTGGCAGTGCAAATTAGAATCTTTCTGAAATTCATCATGCTAGTACCTAGCATTAACGTGAACCCATCAGTTCTCAGAAAATGTGTTAATAAGGCCCACTATGTTGTTAAGCCCCTCATATGTTTGTAATAAGCCATATGTGTGCAAGAAAGAAGATTTCCACACTCTATTATCTAGTTTCACATCATGTTGCAGGCATAGATTGGTAGTTCAGAGCTTAAGAATTTACCTCTCATTGCTTCATACAGCTAATTATACAAACTTACATTGTGCTACACAGTGCAAGGGACTGTTTGTTAACAAAGTTTCTATGCCATGGATAAGGTAGCATATAATTAAAAGGAACAGATCTTCTTTTCCTTTGTTATTTTTTCAAACACTTGTTTTAAAACAAGTAGCAAAATATTTTTGCTTTCAAATAGGTTTTCAAGAATAGCTCTTGTTCACTTCCTCTCTACAGTCCAAATTCTTTGATCTCAAGACTTGTCCCTTGTGAAATAATAGTTTGGAGAGTGAAGGAGCACAGGTGTATAGTAGATTGTCTCTCTTCATGTTTCCACTCCTGTGAGAATTGCTGAAAATGTTTTCATCCTTATTATCTCAGTTATCCTTAGTAGCATTTTAATGTCAATACACAGCTTTCTAGATCTGAGTAGATATTTTTCCATGGAGTTACAATATTCCCTGAAAAAATACTAGATAGTTCAGGGCTAAATTTGGGAGGCCCTAATGTGGGATCATTCTCATAAAGCCTTTCATCTCGTGGAGCTGCTTTCAGAGAGAGAGCAGGAACTAAAAGCCATTTAAAATTTCAATACTTCTTTTCTCCAAATACAGTGAAATGATATTTCACCTGAGCTCCTCTCAAAGAAGCACATATAGTGCACAGCTAGATATAAGCAACTCTAGAGTATGAAAGCAAAGTATTTAGCTTAAGAGATCATAGTGCAGTAAAGAGCACGTGTATGTTGAATCACTTGTTGCACTGCAATATGAAACATAGCTTCTAAATTGCAGAGGGCCACGGACATCTCAATAGAAGAAAAAATCACAAACAGGAGAATCCAATCCCCCTCTGCCAAAGAAATTCTTTGTGGAGCTCCCGGTATATTATATCTCAAAAGACAATTGAAATCATCTCAGGATTTACACAGAATCTGACAAATTATTTGCCTGCCAAATCTCATATTAACGAAAAAGAATCTTCAGAGTTCTTCAGGTCTCTTAGGTCAGCAATTTTAATATTATAAACTGCTGTTAAACAAATTGATAAGATGTAATTTTATTTCCATGATTACAACTAAGAATTCAAGCTGACTGTTTTTAAAAGTTTGTATTTTGGAAACATATCACAGTAGATTCAGGCATGCTTGAATTGCACTGTCATGCATATGGATTTTCAGGAGAATGTTTTAAAGAAAAAGCTTTGAGTAATGATTACTATGTATTCCCTAGATTAATAATATTTACTTCTTTCCCATTTGCTTTCAGGTGGCTCAGATCTCTATCTCCTGAATACAAATAAAGTTTATAAACCTTTACTCTTCTTTATCTTACACCATGCAAACCTACAAAAAATGAATATGTGAATAAATAAAATCAATGTTTCTTAACTTACCTAGTCTCCAGTTATATTCTCTATGAAAAAAAAAAAAAAAAAACTGTGGAGATCATAAAATAAGTAAGACTCATGGGAATTGATTTCAGGAATTAATCTAACTCCACCTAGTGTTAGAAGAAATCACTAATTTCCTATTTCTATTTTAAATTAAGATAAGCACTGGAAAAAGAGAAGAGAGAAAGGCTTATGAAGAAGATAGATTTTTATTTCTATTTTTTATTTATTTAAATAAATAGATTTACATTTATTATATTGCAATTATTTAAAAATGTTATGTATTCATTACTATTGAAGAATATCACTGTGCTATTAAATGGAAACGAAGTAACTTAACAAATAACAACTAGATCAGAAATAGTGAAAAAAAAGTAATTAGTTCTGAATTGTTAATCTGAAAAACTAAAATTTCATTTAGTCTTGATGTGAAATTTTATAGTGATTTTGAAATCAATGAATTTTCCAACAGAATTTTAGCCAACATCAGACTGCAAAATATTTTATTTTAAGCAAATCTAGGTCTCTAAAATTCCTGAATCTTGTTGAAGAACAGTGCCTCCTACAAAATTATAGGAAAATTCTTCAAGGAACCTTAGTAAGATCTCTTTATAAGGAGGGTAATCCAATACAGCAATCTAAACGGCAAAAACTTAAAACCATTTGAGGATGTGGCTCCTAAACTTCAGAGTAAAGCAACAAAATCTTTAAGGGTGAAGGAAGGGATTCTGCCTTCAGAGACTCATATATGGAATATTTGAGACTGATAATTTATTCAGATATTTCTTCCTTTCCTGCTTCTAAATTGTCAGTGAGCAATTCATGATTTTCTCACTTTAATTTATCTTTGCTGTATTATTTCCACAATGACTGCTACAATAGATTGATCTCTTGGTTTTTCCCGTATAATTTGTAACTCTAGTTTAAAACTGGCTTTATTGTCCATATAAGTCAGCATGATATCAGATAACCAAACATAGACAGCTTTGCACTTTAGGCAGCACTCAGTTACAGAAAATGACATTTCCAAGAAAATAATGAGATATGTTTGGTGATTTCTTTGGGACTTTTTACACCGATGAATATTTTTAATGAAATGTGAAATATCATCATACATTTCAATTCACAAATGATGACATATGACAACATATCTTCCCCCCAGAATTATCTGGCTACTCTTTGGTTTTCTTACTAGCATTTTCTCATGTTAAAATCAAAACTCAGGAAACATTTTTACCCATATTATTCTATATGAAAGATATAAGATAATTTTCTCAATTTTCTCTGTATGCATGGCAAATTCTGGAATCATTTTTTATTATCCAGCTACTCTGGATTCATATACAGACAATATGAGTTCTTTACTAAAGCTTTGTTCAACTGGTGTTTGTGCAATGAATAGGCTTTAGAGAAAAGATAGCTACCATGAGATCTTGATGGGTCAATTCCTTGACAAAGTTCACACGGTTATTTGAAGTGTTTTTATTAGTTGAAAGCTATATAAAACATCTTTATTTCAGTGGTTTATTCTCTCCGTACGAGAATAACGTCCTTACAATTATATGACCACTTTGTAATAGAGTGTGTCCAATTCTTAATCCTGGTATTATAAGTGAATACAGTGGCTACCTCACTGAAAGAGAATGGAAATCAACAAGCTTAAATAGCTTAAAAAGAAAACCTGAACTCTCAGTGAATTCAACAGCTTAAGAGGAACAGTTTATAGAGAAAAGCAGAGCTTCAGAGATCTATTTTGTCACGGTACCAGTGGTTATCCCAGAACACTGTACATTCTTCATAAGCCAGCAAACGTGTGAGAGAAGCTTAACAGCTCTTCTATTGTTTCTAATTTAGTCTTCAAGAAGCAGCAAAGAAAAGGCGCTAGGAGCCACTACAGGCCTTAAAATGTTCTAAGAAACAGTGATTTGCAGATACATACACACTGTGTACACAGATATACTTCATTTTAGGTCAAAGTGCATCCCATCTAGAAATAGGAAATGAAAGTGAAATCCAAAGGTCTTCAAATAGGCTTCTGAGTTTGGTTTTGAGTTCAGCTTGCTTTAGACATAGCCTACTTTCACACAAATTCATTTCATATGACAAAAAGGCCAGACAAATATCTCTAGGTTTCTCCGTACTATTGTTTCCTTTAGTAACAAACAGATAAATGGCAATTGTGAGGGACCCAATACATTTTCATGATTATTTCATTATATTGCTGTAAGCATGAAGCTTAGTCAGGTATATGCACTGCCCTGTGTAGATGGATGTCTTCCAGATCACAGCATATCTTCTTCCTAAAGAAGTCCTTTCTAGATCAAAGGAAACTAGTGATTCAGTTATTATCAATATTATGATGAAAGACAGAAATGTTGGGGAGGAATATAGATAGTTAATAAAAGTAATATGTGGAAAAATGTATCTCCTCAGTGGATTTCACTCTTATGTGGTAGGAAAAAACCTAATACTTGGACAGATTTATAATGAAGAAATAAAAGAAAAATAATACCTTAATCATTATTTTGACAAAAATATTTTATGAATTTTGCCATGCAAAACTTAGATGATGGCAATTGAATACATTTTTTTTTTTTTTTTAAAAAAAAGGCGTCACATGTCAAGCATCAGTTGAACTTGGGGGACCAAGGAACCAGGAACCTTTAGAAAGAAAATTAACCCACCTAGCAAATGAATAATCTCTAGTGGTTTATCTCTCTCTGTTAATGAGAGGGAAAGCCTATAGTGTCTTCGCTCCCAGCAACGGTATTTCAGTTTGATTCCAGCAGGTGAATGTGAACTTTAAAAAGAGAGGGGCAAATGGAGAAGAAAGACGTAGGGCAAGGCAATCAGCTTTTGGGAAACTAGCAGAAGTTAAAAGGAATGGAAGAGAAAAGATTACGTAGAAGTTAATCACCATGGAAGAGAAAAAACACATAACAGGACTAAAAAAAAAAATCACAATGAGTTCAGAAGAAGAAATGAGAAACTTTTTCTGAAAAAAAAGCATTTTAAAAAAATGTTTAAATAAGCAGTTCTAGTACTAATAGTATACATTAAGGAGCCATGATTGTGTTGTGGGGGTTTTTTAATAATTTTTATATTGCAACAGGCTCTAGCAAACCCTGATATACCATCACACATGACAAGATGGGATACAAAGTTCATGATTTGAAGATTTGCATGGTACTAACACTTGTAATAGTACACGCATTGCAAACTATATCCAAAAACTGTGGCATTCAGGCATGTGGAAATTGTCTAAACACCTTTGATAGAGCCTCAAAAATCTGCCAAAGGAGGTCAAAACAGTTGAAATTATCATGGGCAACCTATGTGCAACATCTACATATCCTTTAGAGTAACCATTGATTAATAGGGAGAAGGAAAGAAAAGTGTGCAGAAAATGTTTTTAACATGATTTTTTTTTAGATCATATATATTAAAATGTGACATTATTCAGTTTTTATTATTTGTTGTGTGAGATGTAGGTCTTGTTAAGTAAAAGGCTAAAGTACTCCTGTTCCCTTGTTGAACAGGAAAGCTGTCTTTGACTTGGGAGATGTGCAATGATTAAACACAGTTAATTTATACATGCTATTTAAGGTGTTAAATGAACCATAAAGGCTAGATGACAGAGACAGATAGTCCTCTTCCCTGAAAGTGCAGAGTTTCAGAGCATGGGCCTCCCTTTCAAACTGATGCAGTGTGTGACACTGAGAGCCTGGCTATGACTTTCTATAAATGGCTTAACCTTCAGCAGTGTGTGGTCTGCCTAGTGCTGCATCCTGTAAATTAAATAAAATCAATATCTCGTACTTTTATGCCGAAAACATAGAGCCCCATTTGGGGATAAATAATTAGTTTAGAAATGCTCTGGGCAATAATTAACCAAATTAGTCTTATTAAGAACACCGCCTACAGCATTTTTCCTTCTCAGAGGTGTTTGATATCTATCACACAACTTTTAAATGATTTAGATTTAAGTATTTTTGCTTTTTGCAATGTTATAATTAACATTGTTTTAGTGATTACTCTGTTATGCAATAAATTATTCTCAAATTGCAACACCTCAGTGCACCTTTAGATTTTATCAGCATTTATTTTAGTCTGCAAAGAGTAAACATTGAAATTATTTGATTGAAAAGCTTCTTATTTAATACTCTTGGAGTGAAGTGATTCTGTTATATGCTTCTGTCCGAATCTCAGATTATTGATTGGTGTCTCAATACATGTGCATATAGAACTTTTCAAGCCAGTAACAGCTCAGTCCCATTGCATGCCCATGGGAGTTTTGCCATTGACTTCAAAATGAAGAGGGAATCATAGAAGACTTCTATGGTGAAGTCTAGAGATGTGCATAGTTCAAGCCTATCTTGGACTCAACAACATTATAGAAACGTGTTATTCTTGCAGACCGTCAGATAGCTATATTATGGCTAAATAACTACCTGAAAAGGGGAGTGAAGGGATGGAGGTCAGTACAGCTGACAGTGTTCTCAAATACACATAAACGCTGCACTGGAGCAGGGTCTCTACCCTGATCTGTTGTTTTGATGGCACCGACATTTTTGTCATGATGATGTGAACAAAAGATTTTACGTATTTAGTTTTTGTCAGACCTGTGATATCCTCCTGCTCAGTGGGTTGGAGCTGATCTTGCCACTATCATTAGGTAAATAATTTACAAAAACAGAGCAAGAGATTTTCGTGAAGATTTTTATATTTCCTTTTTAATGCTTACTGTTGATCATACATCTACCTTTCATTTTTATGAATTTTATGAAAGCATTTTTGACCAGCACATTTATGATAACAAAAGGAAAGAACAATCCTATATATCATTTCTGTAAATAATATGAGTGAAAAAAATAGCTATCTTTAGCTCCTGTGAGATCCATGAAAGGAATAACAGAAATCCCATACAGAATACTTTCATTTTTTTCTCCTCTAATTTAACTTCTTGATAGATAAAATTAGTATTGTAGGTAGCCTATCTTCTCCAATGCTATATGAATTTCATGAGCATACGCTTCATCTTGTAAGGGTTTTTTTAAGCTATAGAATTTAACAGTCATAGATTACTTTCTATATTATTTTATTGGAACTATATCACCCATTTAACAATGCAGGGTGGCCAATCAGGAAAATCAAATATAAAATCATAATGATTTACTCTATAAAGCAAAGAGTGTACTTATGGGAATTGAGATACCCTAAATGGAAGCAAAAATAATTGTCTTATTTTATTCTCCTATTAATCTTGAAACATTGAAGTTGTAATAATGAAAGATACAATTTGTGGAAGAAGAAGCAATTGTGAATCTAACAGAAAAAAAAAATAGGAAGATCTGGAAGTTACTGAATTACAGAGATGTGTCAAGGTGCAATATTCTTGCTTTTGTATCCAAGAATGGTTTTATCTTATCAAATTAAACAGTTAATTTGGTTATCTTTGCTTAACTCTGTTCTCATCACAGCCCTGAATACCCTGTATCCTGACTGTATCACATTGGTAACACAGTCTGCTTTCCTGTTGTGACTTGGAGGTCGCCTATGTTTCTAATCATATATCTAGAAGAGGTCTCAAAACACATTAGATGGGATTCACTTTTATAAATTTATTGTCTGTGGGTTAGACATTAAGATATACAGTAGATTAAGATATACACTTAAACTTCCTCTATTGGCTCTAGACACAGATTCAATTCCCTTGCTACTGACACATATCTTGCACTATAATATATAACATGTTCTGGAGGTACCCTATTGACTGTAAGTGTAATATCTAGGTGGTTAGGAACTCGTGATAGTCAAAAAAATTATAATAATATGTAGGCAATTCACTGGACCAAGTGTTGATTCTCTTTTAGGATATATTCAATTCTTCTCAACATATTACTAAATGTACTGACAAGATCTTCACTGACTATAATGGAAGCTCTGATGCATCGCTCACCTATGCTGTAAACAGTTAAAGCCGAAGCATGAAGAATCCTTCTCAAATACCTAGTTTTCAGATGAATGTATTTAGATTAGATAAAATTTACTTCTCACTTACTTAACATTATACCTTCCTCTGTCTATTTTCTTAACATTTCTGTTGTATGACTAAGAAGATCTATCATATGGCTGAGTTTTCCACATTCTTTTGTTTATTTATATATTTTAATTAATTAATGACCTCCCATATATCAACATACGCACTATATATTTTTTCTTCCATGTATTGAATTCTTAAGGCTAACACAGATATAAAAATATAGGCTGCATTCATAAGGGATTTCATGAAACAAAGATCTATTTCACTCTAAAATTATTTGAGTAACATTCATTTATCTACTGCAATGGAGGTCCAATAGGAGGAAAAGTTCTACTAAGGCCACTGTTTATTTATGTATTTTAGATAAAAAGAAAAAAATAGCAAGGAAGTGAATATGTACTATGTTTATTTGAGAATGAAGACAATATACCTACCTCTTGTTAGCCACAGGTTTGAGTTCATCATAAGATTAAAAAGAAAATTAGAGACAAAACATGCAGTAAAATATAAGTGTTGTGAAAACACTTTACCGATGATCACTTATGTTTCTAAGTCAGTTGCTAATATTTTTGTTGAAATCCAAGGTCATGAGAAGATAAAGTCAAATGATCCATTTTATTATTTCACATCCTTTACAACCTCATTGGTAAATGGTAACCTCCAAGAAAACAGATTGATTAATTTTCCATATACTCCCATATTTTTATACTCTTTCATTCATCTTCACCTTATTTGTGCTCTTTTGCCTTTCATGGCTTGTTTACCACAGAAGGCACCTTTGTTAGTGGTACTCATATCTGTGGACCTGAATCAGAGAATCAGTACCATTATTTATTCCAAATATTTAATGTGTAATGTGTTTTAATAGAAAAGTCTAAAGAAAAGAATGAAATCTCCGTCCTTTTGAAACCACTAACAGAAAATCCATTTTTATTTGTTTGTATGAGAATAATATCCTATCTCACTTGTCTTAGAAGGCTTAAGCACAGACTTTTCTACAATATTGATATGTCTGCCTTGTGTCACTTAAATTTCTTTGCAAATATGTTGGCCACCAGGATTATAGGGACTTTATTAATTCTTTCTATTTCTATAAATGCTAAGAAGCATTTATATTAATATCTATATTAATAAAATATATTCATACTTATAAAAAAATCAATAGCCAAACACTGAGAGAAAATAGTAGACAGAATCTAGAGGCAGGATACAATGTAAACTGGAAGAAGAAAATGAGAAAACACAAAACAGGAATAACATCCTTAATGTAGATAATACTTCTTACCACTGTGTGACCACTGTTATCGTTAATAATAGGTTAGCACGAAGTAATCATATCAATCTCTGCACATAGAGGAAAGAGCTTAATTTAACAAAAGGAACCACTAAAAAAACAGAAAAGGTGGATTGCCACTATTAAGATTGTCTAATAAAACCTTATGGAACAATAAAAATTGTATTTCTGTGCTTTCTATAAATTGTCTGCTGTATCATGGGAAAATTTCTACTAGAGTTTCACCAGATATATTTTAAAACCATATTATCAGAAATTTACTATAAAACTGTTAGCTTTTCGATAGTATCTTCAATGGAAAAAACTCCATACAATAAGTATTTAGCTACCATCCATAGTCTGCACATAATCAGGTGACGGTTCTCTGCTTAAAATCAAAGATCTATTTTGTCCAAAGACCATCTAGAGGTAGCATTTGATATTCATTAATATTTTCTGTCATTTTTCAAATATTGTGTTTCATTACAACTCATCAAATGAAGAACTTGAATGAGGGGATTAAAAGTATACTAAATCACAACTGACCTTGCCTGTATCAGTGGAAAATCAACATAGTACATGTGTGAGTTCAAAGTATTGACATTTACTCCGACATGTTAGCAGTGATGAGGAAAGCAGATGGAAAAAACATATTAAGTATTGATTCTTTTCTCATTCTTGAATACTCTTTAATTAGATTTTGATCACAAACAATGCTACTGTAGTTCATCATTACATACATTAAATGTTGGTCTCAACAATGTGTGTATTTTGAAGCATCAGTCAAATTGAGTGCTTGGAATTACATGGATTAGAAATATATACCTAGTCATACTGCAAAGTATACTGCATATACTGCATATACCTAGTCATACTGCAAAAATATTTTTTTCTTTTTCTTTTTTTTTAATGAATGCATTATGGGAAAATATGCTAATCTCACTTTGAAGTCAGGCTGGCAAAGAGACTTAAGTAAGAAGGATACATTTTAATGACTGTGTTGCAAGCATGCAGGTAGCGCAAACAAAGGCAGGAATAGGTCAAAAATTCTGTCCTGTTGTCACGCCATCACACTCACTTTAACTAGTAAGTGTCTGCCAAACTGTTAACAAGCAAAAGAGCAAATGTGTCTTTCCATTTTCCATGTAAAATGTTCCATGAACAAGTAATCTTTCATAAAGAGTATTCAGCAGAGCTCATCACCTTAGGACCACTGTCAAACAGAAGCAGTAAAGTGGCTTACAGAACCAGCTCCTGCATACAATGAAGCATGTTGACACCTTACTAGTCACACACTCATATAGCTTGCCAGAACAGCAGGACCAGCAGTGGTCTTGAACAGAGATAGCCGAGTTTTTGCATAATTCTCAATGCTTGGAATTAGGAAAAGGTTTATCAGAAAGAGATCTGTGTTCCATGAACCACACAGGGTGCTGATTCCTTCATCCAGGAAGTCCTAGCTATTTTTAAGATATTTTTGATTAAGGAATTGGATGGAGAGAGACAAGAATTCTACACAGGGAAAACTTATGTTTGAAAGCAATAATGTTATCCCTATTTTTCCCTCTTAAGGATTTTTGAACTTCTCTCTATTTAGATTGCATATTAATGACCTCCAGCAAAGAGAAATCCTTTGATTAATGGAGATCTGACCATACTACCAGGCAATTTTCGTCTTTGTATTAGCTTCTTTTCAGACTAATGCAATTCAAAAACAAGACAAATGTCCATCACATAAGAGATTGATAGACAATGCTCTAGGCAAACTCTTGCTTTTCCCTGCTAATTTAATTCCATTTTTGGTTTTCTATTTAATGAAATGAAGAGAAAATTATCCTCAAAGACAGGAGATGACAGGAGAGTTGGGAAGAGGGAATTTTGCTGTAAAAGTAAGTAAAGTAAATAAAAATCAGGTAAATAAAACTAGACTCTTCACTGATTTCTTGATTTCCTCTAGGATTCAGCATCTTCAGCAAGAAATCATAGAAAAAATGTTTTACAGTGATGTCTTCAATTTGGATATTAAATTATTTTTTTTCAAGTTGTTACTTAAGTAGCATTGAGGGTCAGTTGAGTTTTCTTTAGAACACAGTTGCTATTGAATTGTACTAGATAATAGGCTAAATCCTCCGCATTGCAGCTAAAAAGAAAGCTGTGAGGGGAATTAAAAAGGAAAAAAGAAAACACCCATGACTCACAGCTGGTAGGAGATCATGGAGTTTATGCAACTTCTTGAGTGAAATTGTCCAGTAGAGCCACTGGGAGGAAACAACCAGATTGTCTGAAAATACATAAATGAAATAACTTCCCTGCTAGATATGCTCTGCTGGATACGTGCAATGTTGCTGCTCTTACTGCAGAGTACACTGCATGTCATTGATTTGATTTAGGGCACAAGGGGGCCATTATTTCATTGAAATTATGCAGCAGAGTAAAGAAATCCTACTTTCTTCCCACAGTTGTCCTTTTGTCTCCTCCCTGTGTGTTTTTCCGATTTTTCTTACTTCAAACTCTCAAAGCAGAGCTGCATGCCAATGAAACAACTCTTACAGCAGGACATACAAAATGTCAGTATATTGTTTTGAATACCCAGAGGACACACATTCTAGCAGATGTTGTCCACATATATGGAGAAAAATGTTTTCTCTGTGAAGAGTCTGCAGTCTGTAAGTGTCTGGAGAACAGGAAGAAACTTATCTCTTATTAATAGTAACATAACAGAGTTTGTAGATAATAGAGCTAACTGCAACACAGAAGATGAAAAGATCAAGCTTCCCTACATCTCCTTCAGGCCGGAACAACTCCCAAATAAAAATTTCTCCCACTGCCATCTAAACTATATGGATTACAGCTACTCTGAATATGTTTATCCTTACTGCTGTCATAGCTCCTAATTGTAACAGAGGCATTGCCTGTGAAAGCAAGGTAAGATGATACACTCAAATCAGACCCAGTTTCATTCTCCATTAATATGTATACTGAAAAATCCAAAAATTTAAGATAATTTTATACTTTTGTCACATTAAGATTATCTCCCAGCCTCTCCATGTTAATTGGCCATTTTTCCATAATTCTAACCAAAGGTCTTGAAATAGAAAGAGTAATGGTATTTTAGTTACTATGATACATATCTCTTCTCTTGTCACATTTTCAAGCAGCAGAGAGGTCAAGTTATCTCATTACCTAACAGTATTTTGATGTTCTCAATTGTAGCTCTGAGGTGAGGATTTCACTACTTGCACACTTTTAACTCACATACATTTAAGCCTTACTAATGGGATTATAGAGCTGTGATGTTTCATGACAGTAGGTATATTCTCTTGTAGAATTTTGCAGAACTTCCATTAGCATTAAATGGAGTTACACACCAGAGGACCAAAGTCTATCAATACGAACAGCATCTTCCACAAACAGTCTTCTAAACAGCAATTTGGGTGTCCTAAAGCTATCAAGTTGTTCAAGAGAAATGACTCTGATGTCAACACTTGAGCAGCAGAGATTCATCCATTTCCCCATAAGCACTCACAGGAGACATTTAAGCAAGGCCTTTTTTGTTTTAGTTAGTGGAGATGTCTTCTGTTCTCAAACCTATTAACTTGTAACAATAGAAATAATAGGAACTGAAGCAGGTGTAGAAAGTTTAATTCTTTTCTTGCAAGCTTCAAATTTTAAAAGGGAGTTCAAAAAATGATAAAAAGGGTATTAAAATTCATGAATGCTAGTATAATATAATTTTGATCTGCACAGTTTTTCAGGGATTGTTGTCAGTTTCTATTCCACTGTTAGCCATCATTAACAGCAAATATGACAGATACACTAATGAAATCGATTTGGTCATGTTATCAATTTAATTCAAAACTGTAACCCCATTTTATTATCATGTAAGTTATAAAGGCTTATAGGCTGATATCATCTGTCTGTAAGAGTTCTCTGTTGGAGTCCTTAATAAGTAAGTGTTGGTTTATTTTTACTTTATTTTTTTACATTTTGAATTAATTACTTTAGTACAGTAGCAAGCCACTTTAGCTCATGGTAGGACTGAAATATTGGTCAATGAACCTTTCAGTAAAATGAATATAGCAATATAATATTGTCTTGGAATCTGATACGTGCTATATAGATAAGCGATAAATTATTGCACAGTGTATGTTCACATGCAGCTGACTCATCGCCTAGAGAGCTGATAAATTCCTAATGCCCTTAGAACTGGTGCACCTTGTGGAAAAGAAGTTTGGGAAGGTAAAATGAAAGTGTTGTGATCCGCTGACATGTAACTTTCTCATTATTAAAAGCTCTAAAACATGTTTCTGCTTTTAGATAGAAGTATTTTTTACAAACTTTGATCAGCTAGTCTGTTTATAACTGCAAAAATAACAAACCTAAGCATCAGTACAGGAAGTATCACCAGATGGCATCATTACATACAGTCATCTGAATTCTTTTCTCAGTGAGCAAATGTTTAACCGGGCGAAAGCTGTCATCTCTAAGCAGTGATGGGTATTATCTTAGCAAACTCAACAAGAAGGCATTTGCTGTCCAACTTGGCTTCCAGTTCAAGTCAGTTCTTGAGGAAGAGCTGTTTTCAGAGAATCAGAAATTACTGTTGAACTCAAATGGTTGTCATACAAGCTGAATGACTTCTTTCCAAACCGAGGGTATCTTTACAAATAAGTAGAGAGCAAATAAGTTTTATCCTGATTGTATCTAGGAGTCCATATTCCTAATTCTTCTCCATGAGACTGCCGATGACAGAATGGAACAAGACGTCTAGAAAAGCATATTTTTTTCCTTTTTAGGATTAGGGACACATTGAAAAAATCCTTCTCTCCTATTCTCCGCAGAAAGGCACTTAAGACAGAGTAACTGCAGATTATGCAGCTTGTCCAAAATGACCTCAGAGCTACAGAGGTCCGAAGACGTGTCCAGCTAGAGACATGATCAGCAGCTGAAGTTAGTTTGCACTTCACTCTGCACTACCCAAATCACACCAGCAACCACAGCAGGCCAAACACCCATAAATTCTCCTAGAACAGCTTGTAGACACTGGAGAGCAGCTGATGGGTGTTCTTGCCCTGCCCAACAGGTTACAACCAGTCACCAGCTGGCACACTGCTGTAGCTCCCAAATAGGAAGAAAATGAGATGAAGCTTGCTGTGTGCCTCACAAAGCAGCCAGGATGGCCACTTCAGCTGCCTGAAAAGAGAAGAGGCATTGTAATAAAAATACAAAGCGACTTTTTAACGCAGCCACCTACAAAGCTTTCCTCAAGTAAGTAAAAAGCAAGGTCTTGCAAGCTCCACCTTGTAGCTTTAGATTTTCTTAGACTGTAAGGCCTACAATCAGGTTTTTAAAGCAGATGAAAGTCATGGGTGGAATTTAAAAGAAAAAAAAAAGAGAGAAATAACAATTCTTCCCCTCCCACTCTCCATGTTTATTTTTCAATTTAGCATTATTTCCTATCTTCTTGAGTGGCAAGAAAGAAACCCTACAGAGACCCTGTGGATTTGTAGGAAGAATCTCTAACGCCACTTACAAGATCTTACAAGGGGTGGCCATTTGCTCTACTTAGGAACCACTCCTTGACATGGAAGTTACACGCTGCCTTTTTTTTTTTTTTTTTAACGTGTCTTTTATCCCATTTTTGTGCTCCAAACCTACCCTTTTCTCCCAGGAAAACATCTAAAAGAGTGAAAGACCCTGGCAGAGCAACAGTCAGGCTTCTATTTTCCTTCTAGTATACATTGTGTATACTATACATCTAGAATGCCTCATGTACCTCAGAAATTAAAGTGTTCAATAATTCCTCTTAGGATGTAACTCTCAAAGTCTGCTCAGCAGTAAAGTGAATATTTGAGAACAGAACTAAAAAGAAGTATTAAATTTACTGGTAATGATCTTCCAAAAGAGAATCATTTGGTGTTGGCAGTGACCTAAAAATGGAGAGGACTTGGTCTATCCTTGGCTACTCAGATTCCATCTTAGCTAAGATCTGTTACTAAATGTTTCTGTCCTAGTGATTTGGCCTAACCTATTTGATCTTGCACAGAAACACGTATGACTGATCACTATGAGAAGCTATCTATCTAATTTGTCTGGATTTCTGTATGGCTCACCAGTTCTGGGCATAAAGAAGGGAGCTGAAGATTTGCCTCAAAATGGCTTGTGAGTCAACTTGTTTCCAAGATGGAAGTTTATTGGACAGTATCATTCAGTGGAAATTTCACAGCATAATCTTTAAAAGATGACACTTAGGCATGCTCAAGAGAGGCTAGTATTAGTTTCTCCAAAATAACAGATCATCTTGGCTGTTGCTTTAGGAGAAAGACAGAAATATTTATTTTCTGTTTTGGATGAAATAGAAGCTTAAAGACATGCTTGCAGTCTAATCATCATAAACACTAGAAAAAATGTTACAGCCCTATAGAAATTAATGACATATGATATGGATTCTGAGAGGGGTTCTTTGGATTTGAAAGCCTTGGCTTTCAAGTCCTTGGATGGTACAGCTTAATGAGAACTGAATGATTTTTTTTTTATCATCTATATACAAATGAGCTTCCAAAGATCTCATTTCCCTTTCAGTATGTTAGTAATAAGTATTTCTCTTTTGCATCTAGTATCGCCAAAGATCTCAGCCCTTTCTACAGATGGACAAAACTTGATTCGGTAGAGGTAGATGTCTGTATAGAAGATTTTCTCGGGGCTGTTTCCCTAAGAAAAATTGATACAGTACTATATGGGCTAGCTACAAATATTTTACTACACAGAAATATCTGAAAGTCCTTACAGCAAAATCCTTCTTTTCAGTACTTTAGCAGTCTGTAATATAGGTTTTGTTTCTCTTGCTTTTCCACTACTGAGAAGGTACTGGAAATTATTGCATTCATCTTGGCTTACTATTTTCCGTCCACAAAACAACTAGTTAAGAGAAAACAGAACTTCTAAAGTAAGAAAAATGCCCTTACATGTTACACCTATCCCCTGTCTTTTGAGGTTTTTCTTGACTGGTTGGATGGAAAAGTGATTGATTGGTTGATTGGTGAGATCTAGACTTCCATCTGCAAAACTTCTAGCTCGAGGCCATTAAATAGATTTTTTTTTTCCTTCTGCAAGGTTCATTTGTTCTGAGGTAAAGCTTCAAGCATTTATTTCTGTTATCCCTAGAGTCTTCATGCAGTGAAAGTGCCTGAGACATAGTAACTTGCAGCCTTTAATCCCTCCATTCTTCTTTTACAAGAGGGTAAAGGGACTCTGCAAAAGAGTCCTTTAAATTCTAGAAATAGTGGGTAGTAGGATAGTGGGGGTAAATTCATAAGGAAATGAGGATAAGCTAGCAACTAAGTCAATCAACTGTACAAAATAATTGTCAGTGAGGTCACTGCCATCTATTTCGGTAAGGGGCTGAAGGAGAGCCTACTATATCCTATCAGATAAAACAAAACAAAAAATCATTATTTAAAATCACATGATTTAAAAGTGCATGGTTGCACTAGATTGCAAATGCTACTAAGTATTGCAGAGTCTCCTGTGACTGTAATAGTTTGAATAATAAAGAGATAATGGGGAATCTGGGAATTTCTATTTATTGTGATTTTTCTCATTTTTGAGGGTATTGGTTTCCTGTGCAGAGTGGGGACACTGTTATTTTCTCAAATAGGATGCTTACCTTTGCACAGTTCACTCTCATTTAAGTTGCCGTGAATGGGATAGAAGTTACATTATCACATGCCTGTCACATTAGGCTTTTCAGCATTCTAGGAATAAATCTGTCTTTACTGAAGAGAAAAACAGGTGACATGTGGGTCAATTGAGGAAGAATTGTGATTTGTACCTAATTCATACATAATTTTCTTTTGTTCTCCCTATACCTTTTTATTATTTGGTTATAGTCTATCAAGCTAATATGTGGTAAAGGTGCAGGTAGTCTATACGTTGCATTTCTGCTCTGGAGACTGCTTAAACACATTAGCATAGAACTCACTGGAAAGCATGGAGAGATCTTGCCCATATTTTTTTTTTTCCATGTGGATATGTTCTGCATGTAGATCAGCAAATATGTACTAGATATGGTGTGACTTTGTACCTTAGCAAGTATTCAAGCTACTACCACCAATATTTTCTCAGCACCTTCACGACTATTTCAGACAACAGCTGACCAACATTTCATTACATTCTCTACCTTAAGTATTTGGTATATATTGCTGTATGCCTATGTAAGGACTGATACAATGACCATTTGCCTCTCTCCTTGACTGTGTAAGAGTATATATATAGGCTTCTGCTTCTATAGCACAGGAAGACACACATAGGCACTTGGTCATCATAATTCAGACCACAGTGTGAAGCTATAGTCTGAATCACTGCTTAGATATTCCACACAGTTTTCGTTAACTTACACTTTTCTCCTATTTCATAATTTTTTTAATCACTGTTTTTAACTTTTACCTATTATCCATGGCACTCAAATTTTACAAAGATTTATACCTCAAAAGAAGACTACCCTACTAACAATTGTAATAAATGTGTAACTAGTTAATATTTTTCATTTCTGATTTAATCTTTTCTTGTTCCTCTACCACTTATTAAGCACTTTTAGAAAATTCTGAAATGATAATATTTATTTTCCCCTGGTCTTGCTTTCCTTTCAGTTTCCTTCTTAATTTCCTTTCTTTATTCAAACATCTATTTGAAGCAAACATAGAATAGTTTGTTTTAGTGAGTTTTTGAGCCTCAGAAATTTGTCAACATTTCTGTTACCTTGAAATTTAATTTTAGACAACAGAACTGAAAAATTACTTAGTCATATTTTCAGTGATTATATAAGGCGACATAGATGTAGGAAGACTATAGCTTTCCAGGATATAGGGTATACACAATACTGCAACTGGAAGAGCATCAATAGCAACTTTGCTTCATATGTGGCTATTCCATATTTTTCTAGCAGGAAGATCCACCATTTTTTGAATGATTCTAGTTAAGAGATGTGACATATAACAGCCTGGAGGAACCACTGAGTTGAATTGTTTTGGCAGTTCCTATGTTCCATTAGCATCAATTTTATTTGAAGATATGTTAAAAAATCATAAATGTATAAATTTAAAAAAAATCATTCATAAAATACCCTTTCCTCTATAAATTGCTAAGTTACTTTTTCTCATTGCAGTTAAATATACATATGACCTTTTCCAGGCTTTGATATTTTTGCCACATAGGTGGCAAATCACTTTCATTTATATTAGTCCTTCTCTTCAGAGAATCATTAACCAGCTCCAACCACAAACTTAGTTCTGTTTTCAGTACTGCTGAGAAGTGTTGCTGGAGATTTGAAGCAGAGGGAATAAAAGTAGCTGCAAATCACTTGTACCCTTAGCCCATCTTGAAGTCATTTGAATAACAAGCAGGTCTCCAAGCTGAAAAGCTAATCTAATTTACATAGGCTGACAGTTGCTCTCACAAGCCTTGTCAATTGTAAATTGCTCCTTGGGGCACCTCTGCAAGCAGAGTTATAGTAAGGGGCCTTTTTTACCTTCCAAGGATTTCTCCACTAAAGGAAGTCTCCTCAGATTAAACCTTTTTGATTAAGGGGTTGCTTTGGGAATCAGAAACCAAGGTTATTTTCCAATAGTTCAAGCTGATTCTAACCCAGTTTTCACTTCATTCATTCACTTCAGTTCATTCCAAGACAATTCAAAGGAGATGATATTCTGCATCTTCTTATCCAATATTTTGTCTGAAACAATTATAAATTACAAAATGTTAGGTGCCAACCTAAGCTAATGGAAATCAAAGCTAATGGACATACATTTTTCTGTCATCTCGCAGTTCATCCCTTTTAATGGAAGTAACTGTTTTTGGATCAACATAATGCATTGTGCAACACTCCTCAACTACTTTCTTCTGGCCTTTGGTTGGCATGTGTATATCTGCCATTCTTAACATGTATCATACAAGGAAAAAGAAATACATGCTTTTCTAAAGCTTATAGGGAAAGATTTTGTATAGAACAGTATGTAGGCTTATATGATAAAATCCAGTCTGTTTCCTATCCTGAATAAATATTCCAGTTCTTCTTTTCTCCTTCTTGTAACTACATCCAGTGTTGGCTTGTGCTTTACTTTGCATTAGTTCAATAGTTCAGGCAGTCTGAGCTGTGATTTTCTTTTCAACCAATCAATTTTTCACCCTTTTATTACAGTAGTGCATTATTGCCACTCATCTAGGCTCTTGAATTCTTTATTTTCTTCCAGAAACTCTAATTAGTAGTCAAGATGCTGATAAATAGGCCATAATAGATAGTAAGCATGTGAGTTAAAGATTTATACAGCAGCATGTGAGTGTAGTTTCAGTAAACAAATGAATGATTGAGGACACTGCATATATAAAACCAAAGAAATGAATTGCCTAGATACACACACACACACACACAAAAAGAAAAAAAAACCCTAAAAGCATAATTATGAAATCAGAATGATGTGTCATATTGATTGCTCTTGTGTGTTAATATTTCCTCCATTTGATATCCAAGAAGTCTAGAGCACTAGTGACATGTCCTCGCCTGGGCTAATAGAAAGTGTTAAAGCAGCTTTTTCCACAATTTGTTTAAAGGTTTACTGCATTTCTAGCAGTTGTTTTTTATTACTCTGTTATGTGTTTTTCTGTATTCTTATGTTCCCTTTCAAGTGTGTTTTGAAAAAGTTACTTCTTTGCAAGATGAGAAATTAAGGATATTTAATAGCATTCAAATAAAACATCCCTTCTGTGTTTCAAATTTTGCTCTGGAAGAGGCACATAAAATACCTTCAGAAACAAACTTTTTTTTTTTTTTTTTAATGTAACTTAGTTCTATGAAATTAGAAGCTCACAATATTCTGAACACATATTGTTCCTGAGAGAGAAATATTTCACCGCTGTTCTTAGGGTAGCAATTTACAGTGACAAAGGCGGCCAGGATGGTTAGTTCATTGAAAGCGTACATTTTGAGGAGGGGGGGAAATGATTACAGAACATGTTTTAAGTATCTTGAGGTTGCTATTATATATAGGGGACTCATCAACTACAATTTGTCTCTGAAGAATTATCACAACCTTTTTCTCTTTGTTATTTCTTTTCCAGGAGAGACTTTAGGAACTAACTCTTGTCTATCTTTTGTTGAGCATTTGAAGTATGCATGAAACAAGGAAATAAGCTTGCATATTCAAAAGTGATTATGTATTATGACACAAAGATTTTAGACGTCCATTCATAGGTCCACACAAAAATGAAGGCACACAAACCTGCAAAGGGAAGAGGATCATTTCAATTTCAAAACACCACCCCTGTCCTCAGTTTTCAGTTCCATTGGCTAAGTCTTCTTCCCCACACTTCCCACCTTAATTATCACCTGATGAAATTCAGATGGTGATGTCACGCTCAGGGAACAAAGGTCTCACTTATAAAAGGGTTTTCTTTATTTTTTATAATTTAGCTGAACCAACACAAAACTGAATACTGTAAAGCAACAAAAATGATGTAACATCTTTAATTGTCCTGTGTTTACTAAATAAGGCTATGACACTCCCTTAAAATAAATCAAAACAGAGAGTTGGTAGAGTGAGGGATCTGGCTCTTGAGGTCTACAAGTACAGTAAATGTATTTACCATCATTTATTGCATGACATTTAAACCTGACATTGGTCATTTATAGTGCAGTCAGTCCATAACACTTTTTAAGTGGTTGGGCTTTAATTGCTACTTTGACACTGGTCAAAATCCTAAGATTAAATAAGATTTTGTATATATTTATTTCATTTGAAGAGAAAATCATCTATAGTTCAGGTTTCCTGCAAACTCTGAATTAAATAAGCCTCAGTGTTGGAACAGGCTTCATTTTTTTTAATCAATTTTCTTTTTCTTTTCATCTATGGTCACTTGAACAATCTCTATATATTTTTCTTTAGTAGAATAGAACTAGCATAATACTAAAAGTTAATTGGAATATTAGGTAGTATACTTAAAACCAAAATACATTTGCCAGGAAGAAATTAAGCTCATTTGTTGATTGCATCATACCAGTATGTACCCAACTTATACACAGAAAGGTACAGTAAAGGGGAGCAAGGTTTAGTTTGTGTTTTTTAATCACCATTTCCCCCTCTCGTCTTTGTTATCTTTGTTAAATTTTCACTAATCAATAATGCCAAAAGAGTGGGCTTTCTAACAGTGAGGCAAAACACTGAAAAATGGGATCAAGGAATAGGCTGCAAACTGACCTTTATACTGTATTACCTAAAACTAGGGGAAAGAAAGACAGGCAGACAGAGAGAGAAAAAAAAAAAAAGAGAGAGAAAAAGAAGAAAAAAAATTGCTATGAAGAGCAATGATTAAAATATTTTACACTCTATTTTTATCAGTACATAAAGACAAAAAATAAAATAAAATAAAAATAAAAAATGCCTTCCAACAGTGCAATGGTTGAATGCATTTATGTAATATAAACAACATTATTCTTTGCTTTTTCTACACAGTCCTCTCTGGTCATGCTTTACATCCAAAATGTCCCAATGGAAGAAAGCAAACGACACCAGTCACTTCAGAGACAACTGAAGTAATAAAACACAATTTAACTCTGAACCACTTGTCATGACTGTCAGAGTTATCACGTTAATTGTTAAATAGAATTTTCTACAAATATACAACATATAAAAACTGTTAAATATATAACTTTAGGCTTTTCAAAATACATTTAATGATCTCTTCCAAACAAGTGTTACTTTTGTTTTTTCCTTAATTTGCTTTCTGGTGCTAAATGGTGTATCAGATGAGACATAGGCCACAGATGACCAAACATGCTCTTTGCAAATACTGTATTATCCAACTTTAACTATCAAAAATGGAACTGTAGAAGAGGCATGTTTAACTGGTTAAAACTGAAAATGATTTTAGTATGAGAAAGTCAATCTAAGTACAGAGGAATAAAGGTGCTGTGTAGACAGTTTGTGTCCTTTTTGTCTAAGTTTTTCAAACATTGGTCGTTTTCTCGCGATGCTCCATTATGTTCTCTAGAAGGCGGCATTTCAAGAGCAGGGCTCTGGGTTAGTTTTTACTGCAGCTTTCCAGAAAGAGTTCTGCTGTACAACAATAGCTCAGCTTTGTGAAAGCTGTAATCATGTCTCTTTGAGGAGACCCCCCCCTACAATTTAATGACATCACTCTGATAACAGTAAGATTGTGTCCACTTTAAAATAGATTTTGCTCTTTGGTCTATTGTATATACTGAAAGTATAAGAAAATAAAAGCAATTCAGACAGTTTAGGGCGCAAGAAGAGTTTCTCTTTTGCACCTCTGTGTCCTCCCATAGGCAAAACAGTCTTCTCTAAGGCTGATTGGGATGATACTCTTCATCGTAGCAGACTCTTCGGATTAAAACAAGTAGGTAACACCAAGTCCAGCAGTGGTGTATAACGCAGATGAAACATTAACCATGAACGTTTTTGTATTGCTAATGCCCAAGCGTATCTTTTATCTATATTCCTTAGTCCAGTGATCCTTAGTATGGTAGAACAAACTTTAGCTTGTAATGCAGAGGAATTATGCTGTCTTTGATGAGATACAGAGAAACAGACAGTTGAGTTGATGACATGTAACGGATGATGATCCACAGCAGTGAAACTTGACTAAGTTAAGTAGCTCACACAGAGCCTAAACCACTCCTACGAGGATTCTGTGTTGCTGCATTTGTCAGGAGACCTGTAAATCAATAAGAACAAATGAGTCAATGTCTTAATTTACAGCTCTGCTTATCTTTATTGTCCATTATTTTAAAATATTACCGCATTAAGATTCTTTTCAAGGAACAAGTTCATGAGTTAGAAGATACTTGCTTTTCATAGCAAACATTTTCCCTGAGAAACAATATACAAACAAACCTATATATTATACTTATTATGTGAAAAATATCAAAAATTTGATCAGGATTTATAATCAGTTATGAATGTAAATGACAGTTTACAACAGCTTAAATGCCTTCTACTCTCTGCTAATCTCCATGCACATTCCTTTTTTTAAAAATAAAAATAAAATCACAGAATGTTGCTTTACCTGCATTAGTTACAGATAACATTGCATAGCATGCATTTGATTATGATCATGAAGAATGAGATGAGTACTATTTTTTAAATATATAATGCAAAATTGACATGAAAGACGTGATCATTTAATAAAAATGACAGCATATTTATATTGAAGGCTTTTCTGCCTTTACATTTCTGATGAGCACCGGCATGCACTAGTTGCTCTGCAGACTAATTTGATCAATACTGCCCTCTAGTGATACAACTACAAGTGGAAAATAATGAAAACAATGTATTATTAATAATCAATATCATCAGAAAAATTGTTTTAATTACACAGTAGACCAAAAAAAAAAGTGAAACTAAAAATATGACTGCCTAATGAATCCATTGAAAGAAAAATGAAATAAGAGTCATTAAAATAGAAAGCAAAAGAAAAAAGATGCAGTAGTTTGAAAGAAAACCAACAGAACATAAGTTTACACTCTGAAGAAAACATGTACACTGAAAGACAGCACAAACACAGTGAGAAATTAATAACTAATATATACAAGTAGTGGCCATGCTCACCCAAAATACCAGTTTAGAAATAGCTTCTAAATTACATATATACAGTGCAACAAAAATTTTTTGAAGGTGTATTTAAACAACAATAATAGTTACAAAATTCTGTTTGAATGTTCAAATGCTGCTTTCTGCTTTGACATTAACCTATCTCTAAATAGTCAGAATTGTCATTACTACTTTCTATACATGGAAATACCATGAATATCTCCAGAAAATATGATCAGCGAATATGAAAGAGAAAGACAAACTAGAAATTCCAATTCACTTCAATCAAGCTGTGAATTTGGATTATTTTTAACCTACCTCTCAGAGAGGTAAATGAAAGAAATAACTGACTGCAAATCAATTTTGTAACAGCTTGAAATATATGTATCTTGCTGTATAAATGTATGTGGAAAGACAGAGAGAGAGAGATGGACAGACAGATAGATAGACAGATGAATATTTTCCTTATAAGGCATAAAGTGTATGTAGATTTCTGCTGTTGTCCTCTCACCTTTTCCAGGAAAAAACACCCCAGAAATCTTGAAAACAGCCTTTCCTTTTCGGACTAGTGATCAGATCTCCAAACCACATGGCCTCAGACAGGCTGAAGGCAAAAAACCTGGATGATTATTGTGGTATATTCCCCTTTTTAAATATACATTCAACAAAAGAAATGTTCTTAAAGTATTATTATTATTGTTGTTATGCTTCCCTTTTACACTCTATCTTGGGGTTTGCACTATGCCCCCTATTTTTCTTCCCTTTAAAAACCCATAATTTTTATGGTAGCAATATTTCCTAGGCAGTGAAACATAAAGCAAAGGATTTATGATTTATTAGATCTGAAGGTAAATGACTATTGTGTGAAGAATTAGACTGACTTAGCTCAATCCTTTCCAAATTAGGCCAAAGTGGCCCAAAGCTAAAAGCAACAGCATAAACTGCTGATGGACTGTTTGTTCATCATTTTCATAGTGCTCTGCTATAGCATATTGGTCCCAGGATGGAGAGAAAATTCAGGTACAACCACATTCGTTTGCAGATACCTGCTGCTTTGTCATTTCATGGATTTAAAAGCTTACTTCTTGACTTCCTATCCCTGACTCCACTTTGCACATCCCTGCTGCGTGAATATGGTATCAACACTTTAAAAGTAGCAGAGGAGAGGAGAGAATTGCACATTTTAAAAACGCTGAGGTGATATGGAGAGCAGGCTTGGAATAAAGTGATGGCAGGCAGAGAAACAGATTAGAGAACATGAGGGGAATTTACAACTTTGGACAATGACAGGAGAAAATGGAATGAAAGAAGACGAAAGGTATAGGCTAGCAAGGGAGGTTTAAACATCATTTATTATTGAAAGCATGAAACAGAGAAGTAAAGCAGGTAATAGGAACAGCAGATAAAAAGGACAAAGATGATGGGAAAGAGCATGAAGAGTCCAAAGAAGAGGAAGCAAATGTACACCTACCTTCTCATCTCCTGTTCATCCCCTTTCATTCCTCATCACAGAAATAACAATTCCCCAGAAAAAAAATATATCAAACAATCTAAAAGATGGATCTCAAAATTGACCATAGAAATTACTTGCTTATTCTAAATGTTTAAACTATTAAAAGTACCATATTCCAGAGATGCAAGTTTAAATGGTGTTCTTGAAGAGTGTTTCGCAAAGAAATCTAGAATATTAATTAGATTTCATTAAGATTAGATGTTACAAAAATTGCAAATTGTATAACTATGTACAGAAAAGTGACTGAAAATTTTGGAAGGATGTAGTTTCATCCTGTTACTCAGGAGATTTGTAGCAGTGTCGTATTAAGGAAGGCCTGGGTACCCCAATCACCCAATGCAAAGTTACTTTTTGTGTCCATCACTACACGGGATTGCTGTCAGTATTAGGGATCACTGCACAAGGTCCTTGCTGTCCCAAAGTCTCTTTGTCCCTGGTTAAAGTCAGAATGTCTTCTCAGTAGCTCAGACAGTAACTTTCTGGGTCCTTCTGAAAGACCGACCACCTGTTTGCGAATTAGCTATTGCATAGCAGTGACCATAGCCTCCCATTTCTGTTGCTTTCTCTCCATAGTATATCTTTCCTTGACTTTATGGTGAGATCATCTTTGCCACATGGTATATTGAAAACTCACCAAATGCTCAGTATGTCAGTAAGTCAACTGTTTACATAACTAATCTCTCAGTAAACTCTCAAAGATCATCACCTGTTACCTCAATAGAGATTTGTTTTCTCCTATCTCAAATAGCAAAAACAATGTAAAATGGAAGAATTTCCCCTATGTGTTTTACCCTCTTCTGACAATATCCTTCCTGCCCCATACCTGAGATACTAAAAGCTCCTTCTCCCTCTGTGGGAAAGCCACTCAGCGTTTCTGGTCACCACAGGCATTGAAGAGGTGTGCAGCAGCTTATTGGCAGTGCTCCACCAAAGCATTCTGCCACGAAATGGCAAAAGATGAGTTGCTGAGTGGGTTTTTCAAAAGCTTTTCACTGTCACAGTAGCAGCCCTATATATGAGTCTCATTGGTCTTTAAAATTCCTCGTAGCTCCGATCTTAATGGTAAAACATCAGGAAACCAATAAAATAGCAAGAAACACTATCAGACAAAACAGAAAAAAAAATTGCATAAAAATACTGTTCCTTTCTTTTGATTCTGCTTTTTGCAAGTTCTTCAGTAGAAGTGTCTACCCTTCAACTTGCCCCAGTTCTACTTCAGTATCTCTTAAGAGATTAGGAAAGTCCTACGTGCAGGATTTCAATCTTCATCTTGTACTCATTACTACTCATTAAGAAAGCTGTGTTTGTGCTACTGTACATGACACAACAAAATCACTTAGTTGATTTTTAAAAGTCCTGGAGCCAGATGAGATCATTATAATTTAATGTTGTATTAATACCTCTGGCCTGATCCAAGGCCACTACAACTAAAAGGATTTTTTCAGTAACACTAGGGGAAATTTTCTGTTGAGCTCTAGACTATTTCCTTGTATCTGCATCTGCAGTTACAAAGAAAAAAAAAAGTGATGTTAAAATTGAGGCAAAATTAAAAGTTATCTTAAAATGAATGGCCTAGCAATCCACATCATTGCTTTGTCAATAAGATGATCACAATCTGGAGAACTCTTGAACTGTTGGACTTACTGAATGGTCTTCTAGCACTTGAGCGTAAAATACTACTTTTCAATATCTGACTATTTAAGTCACAGAAGCACATAATCAGCTGCAGTATATTCCATAGAATGTTGTTCAAGAGGAAAAACTGAGTAACGAAGCAGTCATTACCCTGAATGGCAAAAGATAATCTAAAACATAAGAAACAATACATTTCATATAAAAATATATACCTCATGATAGTTTTTGAGTGGCTTTAATATGTCCTAAGGATGTTTTGCATAGATGAACAATAACAGCTTTGAACACCTGACTCTTTGAACACTGTAAGGAGCGGAGTAAGGACAGATTATCTACCACTCTGACCTAGAGACAGAGACAAGTATTTCACTGTTTCATTCCTGTGCTCAAAGATAGAGAAACAATCTCTGCAAGTCACCTTGCAGTGGTGGGAATGTGTGATATTCCCCTCACTTACACAAGCTGCCCATCAATAAAAAACTTTTTGGGTTTTTTTCCACTGTAGGAAATCTAGGATCTAATTTAGTGATAGAATGTTTGAGTTTCTGATCACAAATCAGAAAACTGAGCCAGGCTTATTGCAGCTGGCAAGTATTTTCAGAACCAGGACTGAGTTTCAAGCGTGTCTGGACTGACCTTTTATTTTAAATGGAATCCACATAAGTACCAACAATTCCAGTTCAAGCCTGGTAAAGCTTTATCGGTTTCAGCTGGTTTTCACTCTGTACTTTTAGAATAAAAATGAAAGTCAGAGTGAACCAAAGTTGCTATTTTGTGCCACTGCAGCAAAGTGCTATTAGCTGTCTGCCTCGTGAGGCTTCCTTTGCATAGTGGGATGACAATTCGGAATTATCTATCATGTTTCCAGCACTGATTTCTAAAAATTCTCTTGATCCATACAGTGCATTTGGTCATTTTAGAAGCTTTAGTATTGTCTAACAGCTGAACTTGCCTAAATTGAGTATTTCACACTTTCAACTACACCTTTAAAATCATCTCTGTGTAGCTTAGGATTCTGTATAGTGCCCATCAGTGTAAATGACTTTTTTTTTCTTCGTACTATTATTTTGTGAAAAAAATTAACATACCATACAAAAAAATTCACAAGGATGAATATAGGTCTGGCCAGTCTCTGTCTCAGAAAATCTATTCATAATGGAAACCATTCCAAAGCTTTTAATAACTGACTGGAAGTCAAACACACAGCATGTCTTTACCCTTTGCTTCTGCAGCTGTCTGTTCTAGGTCCCTGAATAACTAACCATGTATAATGCAGAGAGAAACAAAAGCATTAAAATTATTTTTTAAAAAAACCTTACACAGTCTTGCAAGATACCTCATGCTTCACGAGAATAAAAATATAAATTTTGGTGATGATCCTAGTAGTAGCAAAGTCCTAATGCATTTATGTAAACTCTCACTGGCCCTTGTGAAAATTTATTCCATTTTCTTCCTTTCCCTTCCAAGGAGGGGTCTGTTCTCCTTGTTTTTCATATATGCAAATAGAATTGTTCAGTGTTCAGTATTAAAAGATCTTGAACATGCAGGTGACAGTGGGAGACTTCCTACTAGAACAGTATTTAGAAATACTTTAGATGACAAAACAGAAAGGTAGGTCTCATTCTGTCCTCATCTGAAAGGTCTGAAAGTAACTCCCTGAAGCAACATGGAGGGAAAGAGGAAATGGTGAACAGGATTACACATTTTATAAGGATCAGTGATGCAAAACAGGGAATTTTCATCTCTCTAATGCTCTGGATAAAGAAACAAACACACTTAAAATAGCCCTTGCTAAAGGTCTTAATCAAGTTTATGCGATTGTATCTTATTTCTCCTTGCTCTTTTAAAATGGTCGGAGGTATTCATCTACATAAGGCTTACTGGGAGGTAAAAGTAAGAGGGATTTGTAACTGACATAGTTTTAAAACTTGAAAACTGACTACGTCTCTGCTTTCCTTTTATTCTTCAAATAAAAGCAACTGCAATATTAATATGATTGAAAATTGATAAGAATATTCATGGCTTTCCTCAGGATAGCATAAAAATAATCTGGAATTACCATTCCTGTGGATTTTTTTCTAAGAGACAGGTTCCGATTAAAATACTAGTGTTCTGAAGAGTTTATTTTTATTAAAATGCATTAACTTTTCATATACTACCTTTGCTTATCATACCTATATAACTATACATCGAGGATGTACTGCTTATTAACAAATCTTATCACAGAGATAAGCTTGGTTACTTGAAACCGGCGTGTGAAAAATATGCCATTAGTATTGCTGTATGTTAATAAGAGTTTATTAAAAATAAAATAATGATCTTCCATAAAATGAGGCTTATATTGCCCCTTTAGGAGCATATCTCAAAGAGAGGGTGATGGGAGTTTTATCTGCAAAGTTTTAAAAAGATCTTGTCTATTTTAAAGTTTACCAAGCTACATAATGAATGAAAAAAAACCCCTAGCAATTCACATCTGCCAGCAGCTAAAGTCTACGGACAAATCTAAACTGTTACTTTTTCATCTCTAATTAGAGAAGAGAATTGTTCAGGGGCATCTGTGAGTGACGTCTGATTGACAGGCAACTGGTCTGGAACAAGGCTGGCCTCACACTCGCAATAAAAATTGGAGCAGTGATTTCCTTGGATTGACTATGAAAACAGTTAAAGTATCAAAAATGTGGTGTGCTTTTAGATGGAATATTTGGGATATTTCATTCATTAAAAGAGAGAATTCTGATTCATAAAGCATGAGCTTTATAAGAATAATAAGAAACTCAACTGCTACTGAAGGAATGGAATAGTTAGTGTTTAACTGATATTATGCCTGCTTTATGTAGTCCACCTGGCAATTTATTAGTTAAGAAAGTAATCATGTGTCACATCATTCAAAAAAGCAATCTGGTACAGTCAATGACTTTCAACCATCAATCTTTACAAATACGCTAGCTATGAGGAAAAAATTTAAAAGGCCAGCATTTAAAATTACTCTATTTTGCCTTTGTCTATAGCTTGAGGAGAAAGTAGGAAGTGGATGACTGAGAAGAGTGAGAGGAGAGGAAGGATGGTATATATGGGTTAGAAGAATATATATATATATACCTATATATACCTATATATAGGTAAAGAAGAATGCAGGAAGACTTATATTCTTTCCTAGTCTTGTTTAAGAACAAAAAACAAGAACATACATTGCATCCTTCTGCAGAAATAGCATGGAGTCATCCATACAGAAGACTGCAAAGTCTGTTTTCAGTAAAGCTCAAACATATGTGGACGCATAAATAGAAGCCGGGCCACCACTAATCTTGGTCCTTTTACCTTGATCCACTGCAAAGCTGGCCACATCTTATAAAATTTTCCTAAAACAGATTTGCCTTTAGATAGTTCTTTAATACATGTAGAACTACATAACGAGGTATCAGCACAAATGCATCAAGCTTTTTAAACATTGATTCTCCTCACTTTCAGTGCAAACACAAGACTTTCCAGCCTAACAATTATTGCATCCTTTTTGACAGGTTTATGAAACTTGGTTCCTGGCTCCAACAACCCTTTGTAAAGTGTGAAAAATCTCTCTCTGATACACCCAAAATGAAATATTTCCATGCTTCCTTAAAAAGTTCACATTCCTAACTTGCTTCAGATTAAAAGTTCTGCACTAGTTTGTGCAGAAAACTTTCATTCCAGCGTCTCCAGCAGGTCGAGGGAGGTGATTCTGCCCCTCTACTCAGCCCTGGTGAGGCCGCACCTCGAGTACTGCGTGCAGTTCTGGGCTCCCCAGTGCAGGAGGGACGTGGAGCTGCTAGAGAGAGTGCAGCACAGGGCTACAAAGATGATTAAGGGCCTGGAACATCTGCCCTATGAGCAAAGACTGAGCGAGCTGGGCCTCTTCAGCCTGGAGAAGAGAAGGCTGAGAGGGGACCTGTTTAATGTATATAAATATCTCAAGACAGGGAGTGGGGAGGATGGGGCTGGCCTCTTCTCAGTGGTGGCTAGTGATAGAACTAGAGGAAACTGCCACAAATTGAGGCACCAAAAGTTCCACAGGAACTTGAGAAAGAATTTCTTAACAGTGAGGGTGACAGAGCCCTGGAACAGGCTGCCCAGAGAGGTGGTGGAGTCTCCTTCTCTGGAGATCTTCAAAACCCGCCTGGACATCACCCTGTGCCACATGCTCTAGGGGACCCTGCGTGTGCAGGGAGGTTGGGCTAGATGACCTCTACAGGTCCCTTCCAACCCTAGCCATTCTATGATTCTATGATTCTGCAGTATATGTTCTGAAAAGACAGTCAAACCTGTAGTGAAGAATGAAGTATTTTCTTCTACAATATTTTTTGTGGGCTAATTCTTAACAAGACAAGGAGAGAAGAGAAAGGAGGAGGGAATTTTGCATACAGAAATATATGTTCATCCTCTGTTTACTGACAATACATCCATAGATCACTGGGGATAATTTAGTCCTCTTGTACTTTCTTTCAGGAAATGCTTTTAAAGTATGTTTTGCAATACCTTTTTTTTTTTTTTTTTTTTTTTAATAATCCCAACTAAAATGTTCATCTTTTTACACCTATACTTATTCTCCAGTTTTCAGTTTGGCATAATTATGAGAATGCACAGGAGAAGCACAGATGGGAGAAGGACAGGACAGGGCATTTAAGGATGATGATCCAGAATTACTCAACTGAAACATTTTTAATCTTAGTGGCAAAGCAGACACCAAGATACATTGCGGTTATAACAGTCTGATTAACATTGCTAGCTTGTGTTAGGTTTAAATGTATACAATACAGTATTGAAGAAGCAATGTGTCAGAGTTAGACGCAGAGAGCTCTGTATACTGTGCAGCATATTGGATCTAAGTTCTTTGGCAAGACCACCACTACCCTTCCTATCCTGTTCTATGATATTTTGGCAAGCAGTGCTGTGGTGATCAGATTTCTGCGGCAGACTGAACACAAACAACAAAGAGGAAAAATAAACTATGGCGAATGTCAAGGATCTTGCTATAATTTACAATGAATTTTACATGCATAAAAGACAACCAGCATCATACAACTCTTGGAGCTAAGGAGGGGAAGATGATTCTATTTTCAGTCTATATTTCACACCATCATATTAGTCTTGGGGAATCTTATCACCTTATCAAGTGTTGTGTGCTGTATGCAGAGGTGGGTGGTATGCCTTGCCCTCTCAATCACATTTTAGAGACTCCTAATCCAGAAAGTCCTTCAATTCCCTGTTTCTTCAGTCTCCTTAGATTGGATTCAGAGATTTTGAGACCCAAATTTAGGTATGTGACGATTATTTTTGATCTCAGAGTCAGAAAAAGTTTGATTCAGCCTGAGCACAGATGCATGCAGCAAGCGATCATAGTTCTCTTAGCTAAGGCTACCAGACAGACCATGAAACATTTGTGCAGGTCCATCTTTAAGATAGAGATGTCACTACTGGAACCACAGAATCCCAGCAGTTCAGAAGAATGAGATCCCAGATAAGCATCTTGTTCCACAAAGCTCATTTCATTACAAGTATTATGATAGCTGCCAATTTGTTTCCTAGAAGCATTTAGCTGACCTTTGTTATTTTTCAAGCTCATTTTCACATTATAAGAATGAAAAATAGTAACATCAAGCCTTGAGAATACTGCAAAAATGACAGAGCTATTTAAGAGACACCTCTAGGTTAAGTCAGATTAAAATGCACTGCTTTCTGTTCTTCACTTGTTCCAGTCATAGGTGTAGAATGGACCTTGCCAGGTCATAAAACAGTTACTCAGATGAAATGCAATGAACCTGAGAAGCAAGTAGATGTCAGGTGAAGACAGGAAACAAGATATGATAAAGATAATATCATTACTGAAATCTAGTGTTGTATACGATCTCTGCTGTTTATTACTGTGCTGCTTCTGAGTTCATGATGAAATACAACAAATCAGCTCCAAGAACCACTAATAGGAAACTTATATTTTACTATAATATTCTACGATCTACAACTTCATTCTTTTCATCATACTGAGACTTTTGCTGATGAGACCTCAGAGATTTCTTTTTCTCATCATAAAGTTTTCTCAATTTTTTTTTTTTAAATGCAAGAGATTTGAAAGACTTCAGCTGCGGGCAATATCAACTCCTTGATTCCTTTGATATGTTTGGGTTTGTGAGGGGGAGGTTCTCAAGACAGAAGGAAGAGATATCACCGTGTTTTAGCAGTACAAGAAAGTACATCAAAGCTAAGGGGATAGGTCCTAAAATATTAACTACAGTCCAGATGGCTTGTGTGGGTGAAACTTGAGAATGTTTTATGAGAAATCACACAAAATTCAGATGCTATAGAAACAAGAGACAAAACAGAAAGAAAAAAAAATAGAGGAAAATGTATTACTGACTCCGCTAGACACGTTAGGCAACATTTCATAAATATCAGCTGGAAGAAGTCATGACCTGAAGTCTTTCCTTAAGGCCAAAGATTAGATGTTGTATAGGACTCGTATAATGTACAAATAACATCATTTTCTTTGAGCTCTTACTGTAAGGTGCAGACCTTCACAGAATAAATCTTGGCTTAAGACATGAGTTTCATGGAGATGTCAGTGTACCAGGGTCAATTAGCAAAGAAAATTAACAAAGAATATTTTGTACTTGTCTGACACTACCCTTTTCCCCTAGTCAAACAGAAATATCAAGAAAATATATATATATATATATTTAAGTAGGGGAGAAAATCTGTTCTGTGTGGGAGACAATGTGGATGTGAACTATGGGATTCTGCAACATTCGCAGGAACTTCATTGGAAATAACATGATAGGCAGGATCATGCAATTAAAACACTGTGTGCAAGGTACAGGCATAAAATTGCCCCAGCAGGTATAGCTGCTAGCAAGGCTCAGCTGAAATTCTCTCTCCCCACAGTGATTAACTCTGCTCATAATGGCTTTTACCACTGCTAGACTCAATACTTACTTCCTGGCACAAGAATATTTCGAAGTAATGTTGCATAATTTTGCTTAGGAGAAGAAATCTATTTCAAAAAGTGAAACATTCATTTCACAATGAATCAACTGTATTTTTATTTTGGATACCAGGAGGAGTATTGTGTAACAAGACACATTATACAAAATAATTGTAATTTGCATATGCTATTAATGCTGTCATTTAATGCTTAAATAACTAGCATTGCTTGTTAGGTAGAACTGCCTGAGATATCTTATTTTCTGTATCACAGTGTTATCTTTTTGTGCTGGATAAACTATTTGATAATTCTATGTGAAAAATAAAAACCTGGATTCTAATTATCTCACTGACCTACTGGCATCTAAATGTCTAATTTAGTATTTGATAGCTATGGACTTTTTTTTGTTTGTTTGTTTTTTGAAAAATATACATTTTGAGTTGGTAATACAGACTGTTTTAAGGTATACTGCAAACATACACCTTAGTTAGCTGTCCCTTAAATTAGAATGCATAAGTCTTATCCAATGTTTAAAAAAATGTTTAGCCTGATGGTGTTTTAGGGAAAAAATACTATTGCTTTTATGATATGAATGCAATGAAACCTCACCTTTTGGAACGGCCTATATTTCTCCGTTGATAATGGAGAAGGTTAACAACAACTAGCTTCCCAATACATTGAAATGTTAAGTGTGTTGAACTTGAGGAACAAATCTGGATGCCACTAATTATTATTTATACATTAAAAAAAGAAAAATATTCCCTGACTTTTTTTTCCAATTAAAAGAAAAAAAATGTATGATATGCTATTTCTAAAGAGAAAATGATGTTCTCATCTTCCTTGACAAATTTGTTTCAAGCTAAGATATTAACAAGAAAGCAGCTGCTTTTCTAATTTGGACATTTGTTTCTTAGCTTCTTTTCATTCCTATACAGCAATTGGTCACTTTGATCTACTTGTTTTAATCAGTGTTAGGTCACTTGTAATTTAAAAATAAGACATTCAGAAAATAAAATATATGCCTAAAAATGAATTTCGTCATTGATGATAGATCTTATTATAACACACTAGTAAGAATAAAAGAAAATACAATTGCTCCTAATATGCCATTAAACTATGTCATAAGACTAGTGAAAATGAAAACAATAACATGTTCAAACAATCAAAAGGCTCCCTTGCCTTCCAAGTGCCCCTCAAAAATCAAATTCCAAGTTTTAACAAATACTATTAATTATTACCTTGATTGTAGATTCAGCATTTGGGTAAAAGAAACTCAGATTTTTTTCCTGAATCTTCTCTCTTCCCTCTTAAACTTTCAGATCTGTACACAATCTGACCAAAATATGGGAGTGGGGTGTATTTTATTACAATATACCTAGTCTTTAAACTTAGATAAGCTACGCTTAAATAACCTGAAGTGCTTGGTGTTAAAAATACAGATCAGCTAATCAGTGGGTAAGAGAATACATATTCATAGTGGTTTTTTTTCCCTTTTTGTTTTTCCCTAATTTGTAAATTGTTCTAATTTCTTAAAATTTTATTAGACTAATGTTTTTCTTTTTTTCCTACGTGTCTGAACCTTCTAATGCTCCTTTCTTTCCTCTTTTTCTTCTTCTCTTTTTTTTTTTTTTTCCCCCGACATATGGCACTGTGACAATCTAAAAATTAGCTAGGATAAGCCAAAAATATAGACATCAATATTTACCAGAAGTGATCTTTGTCAAAGATAACATATCCCACAACCAAGCACATATAAACCAAAGTTGAGGATAGTGCCATCTAAATGTGACTAGTGACTGGAAAACAAACCTATTATGCCTAGCAACAGCAGCACTGTGATCACTTACGAGATATACAGCTGTCTGACAGTTCAAAAAAAAAAAAAACATAAACAACATTAAAATGTGTAAAAAATACAAATAGTAACTAAACATAATTCAGCAGTTACAGATTTGGACCTGTATTAATGTCAACGAAAAGACAATAAAATTTGTTTTAAAGCCTCAAACACTGTTTGATTAGAAACTAATGTCAAGATTAATCAGAAGCTATCAACTGTCATTTGCTGTGCCAATCTGAGACATTCATGTGTTTAAACTTTTTTTGCTGTTCAACTGCCCTGCAGATTCTGCTGCAACCATTAAAACTGGCTTATTTCCCAGACATTTCTGTAAAGTATATTTTTCTTATGAAAAATATAACATATAGGGTCCTAAAATGAAAAGTGTGGCAGAAAACTTTTGGCTGGCAAGTTTTTTAAATTTGGCAAAAGAAGTGTTTCAATTTCAAAGTAAGGAAGATAAACTGGCTAAGACCAACAGGATAAACAGGAAGATAAATTCCTGGCTAAGCCCTTAACATCTACAAAATTACAAATAATTGAAATAAATAATGTTCCTTGGAACTTTTGCCAAATATATGTAATTATTTATTTGTCAATTAAATTTGATAATAAATACAGGTAAATATACCTACATTTTAAAACTTATCAAATATCTTTTGATTTATTTCTGACTAAGAACAAATATACTATGAACAAAGTGTATGAACTGCATCTCTCAGAATTCAATTCCTAATGAAATATGGGCAAGTGATCTGTTGAAAATGGGCTAGCAGCTAAATCTCCCCTTAAACATAGTCAATAACTATGTAAACTGAAAACTGAAACTATGTAAATCTGTAAACCAAAAAGGAAAAAGTTCACTGAGATCTTCAGAATAAAGCGTGCACTTTTATTATAAATCATAGAAAGGGACAAGATGACTAAAGAGATATTTAGGTGTAGTATGTAGAAGCAATATGGCTGTTAGCATAAGGCAGAGATATTAACTTTTACTATAAAGTACAAAGGACCTGAACTGGGTCCTCCTCAGGACTTCCTTCTGGATTCCTCATAGTGTAATATTGTGACTGGTGTGCTCCTTCTCCAGCACAACCTGACTTTTCACACACAGCCCTAATCCAATGCAAACGACATTATCTGGCCCTGGCAGTTGCCTCCTTGATCTCTTTCTCCATTCAGACGTCAACCATCAATAGCAGTCCTGAGGACTGCATCCTGATGGGGAGGTAAAGGCTAACTGAGCACATGCCAGCCAAAATTTATCTGAAATCGAAGAATGTCTGTAAGTCAATCATCTTATCCCATAAATATAGGACAGCCTTCAAGCCCACTTGGCTCTCCTTGCATTGCAGTAGGTTGCACACCAGGATCTCCCCTTGAACAGGGTGCCTCTCAAGGATACTCCTCAGGGTTAAGAGATCTTTGCCACAACAGACCTGCTGTGACTACAGCATGCTTTCTGAACTTGTAAACTTTACTGAATCATATATGTAACTATGCACAGATTTCTTTAGTGATAAATTGTTGACCAGGTCTGGGACTAGGATTGGATCCAGCCACATACAGATTTCTATCAGAAGGAGTTTGGAAAGCAATGGGGGCCAATCTGAACACCATGACTCAACAGGAGCGTCTCCTTGATAATTCTGTCTATATATATTGTACCCTATGCAATAAATAATAAGTGACCTTGCCATAGAATCTAATGAAACCATTGTCCACATCAATAAAACCTATTACTATTTCTTTCAGAAGAGTGAAGTATATTATGTCATTTAACTCCACTACTAGTCATTCCGTGACAAATTTTATCCAGTTCAAGTCTATTTTTAATCACATGTGTATTTTTAATCACATGTGTGATTAGATGTGTTTGTTTACTTATACAATAAACAAATATACACTAATACACAAATATATACAAATATACAATAAACAAATATACACTACATACACAAATACATTGTGTTAAAGGATTCAAGGAAAGCATAGCTCTGTTCAAGCAAGCCTATAACCACTCACACTGCTTCCAAGGCAGTCTCCATTAACTTTTGTGTTTTAATCCTCCACCAAATCTACTAGAAGACTTTTTTTTAGAAGTCTTACTGTTAGAATCGTCACATCTGTATTTATCAAAGATTGAAATCTTCAGGCATTATGAAAGGGAAGTTAGAGGGTTGAAAGTGTTTTGGTTCCAATGAGCCAAAATAATTTCTCAAAGTGATCTTACACAATTTGAATACTGCAGTATATCAGAATATCTACTCAGTAAATATCACTGAGGTATCTTCAAGTACCTAAATATGCTGTGAAAGTATGGATTCACAAGACAGAAGGCAGACATCTACTTTAGCAGAAAACAATGCCAACAGGCTTTGCATGTGATGAGGGAGGAGATATCCTATTGTCTGTTTCTTCTTCACCAATTATGAGTCCATGCTAGCTTTGAAAGATTTCTCTACAAAAGATGTTTCTCACCAAGAATATATTCAGAAAGACACCTCCTTTTCCTCTGTAGAGAAGTTTACTTGATTTGGAATTGGTGTAGTGCAAAAAGAGTGGGAATCTCAAAGCCATTTGCAGATGTTTTTAATTGCAAAGCACAGCACACTGTAGGCATTTAGGGCTGACTAGAATGCCTAAGGTCAGATTGGCTCTCAGGAAGTTTAACTAGATATTCTCAAAAAGCTATGAAAGATATTCTGGAAGATTGAAATGACAGGAAAGAGGTGACAGAAACATTCATGAACATATTATTAATGCATGAAAATATGAGGATTTATATATTAATGACTAGTTCTTGCAGAGCTAGAATTCTGGAATTTGATACATTTGTATAATCTGAGTCAATGATCAATGATCATAGGGTGTCAATAGGAATGGAAAAGAGAAGTAAAAATGCTTTTTCTATCAATGGTCACCAAAAAGGGCAAGATATTCCAATATACTAAACAGGAAAATACATTGTAGATGAAACCAAGTAATGATAGAATAATGTTTAGATATCCATACTCAGACATTGATTATGAATGCACTCAAGAATATTAACAGAGATTTAAAAAGAAGCTTTGCTGAAAATCTTACCATTCAGTTCTTAGAAGGTGGAACTGAGACTGAATTTTTAATATGATGGTAATAATGCTGGGAGGAACAGAAGATATACTTGAAAATGGGACTAAAATTCAGAATTACCTTGAAAATTTGGAGGTGTAGATGGAAGTTTCCTTGATCCACATGAATTCTGTACGATAGTGGTAATGACAAAGCACAAACTGAGGTAAAAATAAATAACTATGAGAGTATAAAATGAAAAACAACTATCTACATAACCATTCTGTTGAAAGGATCAAGGGATTATTGCAATTTTCTTGCAAGTTGTTTGGTACCCTGAATTACTATGGCCCATTTCAGCCACATCAAAGGATAAACTGTATCATCAGAACATGCAGAATCTGCCTGCTTATATATAAGGATCCTTCTTTAAACAGTGTTTTAGCAATCACAGCACATTTTCTAAATTTAAAATAATAAAGCCAAATCACATCTCAACTTTTAAAAGCTGGAACTCCTTAAAAGCAGTTAAAGTTCATTGCAGGTGCCAATACTGATAGCCCAGTCTACTGAAATTCCTATTATCTGAAAAACTGTGTCTGCCAGAGAATAAAACTGAGATTGTCCTCTGGGGAAAAACCAGTATCTATATTCACTAAAGGTTAAAACATTTCACATAACTTACTTGGATTTCAAGTATCTTTTAAATTTTGTTTTGTTTCTGAGGTATAAGTCTAAATGATAGCCTCCAGTAAGTTGTAATAGCTAAGCTAAAGGCTAGTGGAAGTGAAGTTTTCCACTCTGGTGAACCCTGAAGTAAATGAATTAGGATTGCACTTTTAAATCTTGCCTCACTTCAGAACTTTGATTTACTAACAGACAAGAAGAATATCCTTTAAAATATTTTAATTAGTTCTGATTATTTAAATCATACAATAAAAGAGTATATCCTCCAAATACAGTGCATTTGAGTTTCCTCTATCTGGTAAAAAAAAAAAAAAAATATTTTTAGGCTTTTTTTTTTTTCCTTAAGAATTCCAGCTTACTTCATTGCTGTATTCATTGTACATAAATAAATAAATAATTGATACAATAAATGAAATGTAACCAATATATTAATTAATTCTACAAAATAGTCCAAAGTGGCAGAGGAGTCATATTTGTTGTTTGTTGTATAGCTGCTTATATTGAACAGCAGAAGGTGAAAAGAACGCGAGTTTTTAACACATACTCTGAGGATTGCATCTGTGACCCACTAATACACACTCTGATGGTTTTTACTGCTGGTATGATCTTAGTGCTTGATAGATACAAGATTTTGTTGTACTATTTGATCCATATTTCTTGTAGCAATGAAGAATAAATAATTCAAAACATGAGGGGAAGGGCCCGCAAAAAGAGGTACTACTACTAATTTTTTATCTTGTTGTCAGTTTTAATCAAATTTAAAATTTATCCCAACATTCATTTCTTCTTGGCTTGCATGCAGCATCTAAAATACCTCTTTTTTTCTTCTTTTTTCCCCTAATTTAGTTTTTAATTTGCTTAAGATAGAACAGGATGTCAGGTACTATTCTACAACACCCGCAGGCTGTGTCCCTGCTCAGCTACAAATACAGAGCGGTTTTTCATCACAATTTACCTGAAACAAGCATAAAGACGGATGAGGAGAGTGGGTTTGCAGCTCCACCTTCTCACCATCAGCCAGCAACAGGGTACACTGCACAAAAGGAGGTGAGGATAGGTCTGTACAACTGCCCAAGAAAATGACTGCCCATCTATGAGGCACCACAGGGATATGGGAACACCAGTGCCCCACAAACAGTGGCACAGGGCTTCCTACATCACCTCCCAGCTTGTGGAGGGCTCAGTCAAAGCTTAATTTGTTTCTAAAGACAATCTGGGACATCATACAGTCAGTCTAATATAGCAAATAAAAAAATAAAGAACACATTCAATAGGATGAGAGGTGACTGGGAAACAGCCTCTGGTTGTAAGGAGCTTCACTCCAGCCAGTGCTTCAGCGCATATCAACTTCAAGTTCTTATTTTAATACCAGGGAAGACAATGGAGTTCTACAACTCATTACAATATAGGACTTACATTGCTATACAGCTTAGGAAAACAAACAAACCAATACTTTTGTGTCTTAAAAAGGTAAATAAATAAAAACCCAACAACTGTATAAACTATTCTCCTGATCCCTCATCTTCCTAGTTTCAGCATCACTTATTTCCCACTTACAAGACAAGAAGGTGAAATTTAAGAATTTCTGGTGTGAGTGAGTAGCTAGCAAGGGCAGCAGATGTACTAAAATTTTCTCTGTGGCTTTGAACAGTACTTCAACCATGCAAGACTGCTTTTAACATTCACGTTGCATAAAAAGGAAAACTGTTTTTGGTGAGGTTTCATTTTATCATGTGTCTTATTTAAAGGAAAAATAAAGGCTTAAATTGTTAGTAAGAGCTGATAACAGAGGCAAAGAACAGTCTGATAAATTACAATGTTAAAAAAAAAAGATATATATGCTAGATTTATGCTAGATAAATAATAGCTAGATATATGACTCAGCTGCTTAGTGATAAAGGTTACATGCTACTTGTTAGGAGAATGTAAAGAGGACAGGGGCAAACTCTTCTCAGTGGTGGCCAGTGACAGGACAAGAGGTAATGGCCACAAGCTGAAACACAGAAAGTTCCATCTCCATGTGAGGAGGAACTTCTTTGCTGTGAGGGTGACAGAGCCCTGGAACAGGATGCCCAGAGAGGCTGTGGAGTTTCCTTCTCTGGAGAGCTTCCAAACCTGCCTGGATGCCACCCTGTGCCACGTGCTCTAGGGGACCCTGCTGGAGCAGGGGAGTTGGACTAGATGATCTCTAGAGGTCCCTTCCAACCTCAACCATTCTGTGACTGTGGAAATTCCAAAAAAGTCTATCACAAAATTTCTGTTGGATCTCATCTTTTCTCTACTTTTACAGAAGTTTTTGACAAAAGACTTCTGTTTCATAATTCCATTTTTATAAATGTTCTCTTTATATAGTACCTCTTCCAATGTTTTATGTTGACTGGACTTAACTTCATTTTCTGTCTTACTCAAGTATCACCTCTGCTACTTTTTTTTTTTTCTGTCAGTCTCAGAAAATTGCTATGCAGAGAAAATGGATGGCCTGCTCAATCCCAGAAAGTCTGACTAGGACCTGGTTCAGGCAGTTTGCAGGGTAACGCTCAGGAAGTTTATGGTCTATTATTTAAATTGAGCTATGCATTCTTGACTTAAACAAAGAAATTCCATTTTTATTCAGAAGGCATAATTTTTAAACTTTCTAAAAGATTGGAACTATATAGCCAAATAAAATATTCAGGAATGAAAAAAAATAATTATTTAATTGAATCCTTTCTTTATAATTCTTGATGTGTTCGTAAAACATTAAAAATGATAAAAATACCTAAAATAGCTATCCAAACAAATCTAAAAATTACCATACAATCAATTATTTCTGCATATCAGTTGATTTCATCTCATTCCTTCTGTCTTATGCTTTGTCACACAAGTGGAATTGTGAGATAAATCAACCATTTATTTGTCTTATTGCATAAATCTCACAGCAATAAAATGGAATTGATCACATAAAGAAGTTTAAGATTGGGTTTCAGTGAATTCTTGAGACGCTGTAAATTAATCATGAAAGCTGATATTATATTTCCTCAAGGGAAGTATATTTTAAAAGCTCTTTTTCTCAACATTTTACTCCTTTCATATATTTCTAAATGTTGTCACTATTCTTATTTTTTTCTAAGCTTATTACACCATTAATTTTCCATAGTGTTTTATGTAGCAAAACAAATCAAGAAAAGCTGCTCTATACTGAGAAAAATAAACAATCAAATTACTAGGAAATTCAAAATAAAGGTATGTCTGTATATTCAGCAACAATTGATGCATTCTAATCTTTGTTTAAATCAAAGCAGATGACTGTGTAAGACAATCCATTAAAAAAGAAAGCTATACTATATGTAGCAGGCAATGTGACTCTCAAATAAGGTTTCATAGAATCATAGAATCATAGAATGGCTAGGGTTGGAAGGGACCTGTAGAGGTCATCTAGTCCAACCCCCCTGCACACGCAGGGTCCCCTAGAGCATGTGGCACAGGGTGATGTCCAGGCGGGTTTTGAAGATCTCCAGAGAAGGAGACTCCACCACCTCTCCAGGCAGCCTGTTCCAGTGCTCTGTCACCCTCACTGTTAAGAAGTTCTTTCTCAAGTTCCTGTGGAACTTTTGGTGCCTCAATTTGTGGCCGTTTCCTCTAGATCTATCACTGGCCACCACTGAGAAGAGGCCAGCCCCATCCTCCTCACTCCCTGTCTTTGAGATATTTATATACATTAAACAGGTCCCCTCTCAGCCTTCTCTTCTCCAGGCTGAAGAGGCCCAGCTCGCTCAGTCTTTGCTCATAGGGCACATGTTCCAGGCCCCTAATTATCTTCGTGGCCCAGCGCTGGACTCTCTCTAGCAACTCCACGTCCCTCCTGCACTGGGGAGCCCAGAACTGCACGCAGTACTCACGATGTGGCCTCACCAGGGCTGAGTAGAGGGGCAGAATCACCTCCCTCGACCTGCTGGAGACGCTCTGCTTAATGCACCCCAGGATCCCATTGGCCTTCTTGGCCACGAGCGCACACTGCTGCCTCATGGTCAACTTGTCATCCACCATAACGCCCAGGTCCCTCTCTGCGGGGCTGCTCTCCAGCAGGTCAGTCCCCAGCCTGTAGGCATGTCTAGGGTTATTCCTCCTCAGGTGCAGGACCCTACACTTGCCCTTGTTGAACTTCATGAGGTTACTCGCCGCCCAGCTGTCCAGGTCCCTCTGGATGGCAGCACAGCCCTTAGGGCTATCAGCTATTCCTCTCAGTTTCGTATCATCAGCAAACTTACTGAGGAAGCACTCCATCCCTTCATCCAGGTTGTTAGTGAATGAATTGAACAGGACCGGACCAAGGACTGACCCCTGGGGGACACCACTATCCACAGGCCTCCAGCTGGACTCGGCACCACTGATTGCTACTCTCTGGGCCCTGTCATTTAGCCAGTTCCTAATCCACCTCACTGTCCACTCATCTAACCCACTCTTCTGGARCTTGCCCAGGAGGATGCCGTGAGGGACGGTGTCAAAAGCCTTACTGAAGTCCAGATAGATCACATCCACCGCTCTGCCCTCATCTGTCCATCTAGTCACTCCATCGTAGAAGGCTATCAGGTTAGTCAAGCATGATCTCCCCTTGGTGAACCCATGCTGGCTACTCCTGAGCACCTTCTTCTCCTCCAAGTGCCTGGAAACAGCAGCCAGGATGACTTGCTCCATCACCTTCCCAGGGACAGAGGTCAGGCTCACCGGCCTGTAGTTGCCCGGCTCCTCCTCCTTGCCTTTTTTGAAGACCGGGGTGACATTGGCTTTCCTCCAGTCCTCCGGCACCTCCCCTGTTCTCCAGGACCTTTCAAAGATGATGGAGAGCGGCTCAGCTACGACATCCACCAGCTCACGCAGCACTCTGGGGTGCATCCCATTGGGGCCCATGGATTTGTGGGTGTTGAGTTTCCTCAGGTGCTCTCTAACCAAATCTTCCTCTACTCGGGGAGTACTCAGGCAGTGAAATTTGAGGTAGTCAACTTGTCTTTTTTTCTCATTGATGTTGTCCATAATATAATATTTTAAATCATTAAAAATGCATTTCATTCATTTCCAAGTTGCCTGATTTATAACATCGTAAAGTATATTCTTATTCCCTTTTGGAATAAGATATACATATATCAATTATTTTATGTGCACAGACCTAATTTAAAATAGGATTACTACTAACTCATGGATACAGATGAATATTGTTAGTACAAGTTCCTCTTCACTATCTTGTCTTTTTTTTAAAGATCTGAAACAAATGGAAAAGTGCAGTTCTAGCTCCTTTACTAAGTCTGCCCTGTATCTACTGAATTGTGCAAATTACTGCAATGCTTTTCTAGTGTTGTTAGCACTCTCCAATAAATTGGAGCACAATCAGGAACATTTTCATACCAGCCTCCACAGTGTGAATGAACAGTAACAAGAGTAGAGATCTAGCTTAAACTGATGCCATGAAGATAGAATCACCTCCCTATCTCCAGTATTAAACAACCCTCCAGACTTTATGGTAGAAATATAGGTTTATAAAACTGAAGCCAGTGATTGACCAGATAATATAATTCAATTTGTATATATAAAAAGAAGAGTTAGTTTTTGTTTGCTCTAATGCCATTTCTTTTATAGTGACAAATGTCACGTGTGCATGGTTTTTAACCTTTAGTTTCATTTCAACTTGGTGTTCTTTTATTATTACTATTACTACTTTCTCTTCTGGAAGCTGATTCACCACAAAGTGCTTTATATGGATTAAAACAACGTATATTTTGTTTCTTAGCAAGCCCATTGAATTTTATATATGATTTAGAGAACAAAGACAGGATCTTTTGTACACAGTTATATGCATGGGGTGAAACCTAAATACTTACAGAAGACAAACTGGTAACAGCGCGGGAAAAAATGAGTTAGAAACAGGGCAAATGTTGACAGTATACAAATAATGGGGTTTGCATTCACAAATCCTGTCGTCCTTCAAATTGTGTTTACATCATACAACTTGACTCACCGCTACTGAAAGTAAATCCTGCCAGATTAAGGATATGGTAAATGGCAAATGTTGGCATCATTTTGCTTTGTTATCATAATTTCAAGGAACTGACATATCATATTTTCTTTAGACAAAAGAAAGTGCATGCCAAAGCAAACGAAACAGTGTAATGGGATAGCTGATTCGAATGCTAAAGCTAGTGCAAATTTAACAACTTTTTTACTTGGATTACTAGATTTTCCAGATACAGATGCAATTTTGTATTTTCATTATATTGTATTCTAGCACAGCTGTAGAGATGAGTCTTCCCCCATCCTCCTTGCAACATATGCAGATGATCCTTCATTTGTTTCAAATTCAAGTACAGTGCAATCAAAGGATGAAGTGTACTGGCCTACTTATCAGGTGGAAAATGAATATATTAAAAACAAAAAAAAAAGTGAAAAAGAAAAAAAAAATCTCTTAGACTGATGAGCTAACCTGACTTATGAAGAGAATTGTGTAAGACAGAGACATGAACTTCCAGGCAGGTCTAAAAAAACGCCTTTTTTTCAGAGCTAATGTATAGACTATAGACATACATAATTTAGCGTAATCTGAAAATACCTTCTGAGAAAAATAAATACAAGAGAAATGAATGGACCATGTAATATACTTGAAAGAAACATAAAAGTTGCTTATTTTGCAGTGTTTGCTTAACAAAATACTGACTGTTTTCTGTACAGACTTGGTACATACAAGACTCAAACCAGACCATTTCACCAGACCTCTAGGTTTCCCATCATACAACTGGCCTTTCAAAGAACCATAAGCTTCAACGGGTTAACAGATTCAAGATATTAATCACAAATAATTTCAAGTAATGCCCTTTGCAGGAGGACTGTGTTTCCAACCTTTCCAGGAATCAAGCAGCTATTTGCAGACCATTATCTGCAAATCTACCATTCACTAACTAAAATTAATTTTGAAAATGTTACATAAATGCTAAATGCTAGAGTGGTTTTGTTAACTTTCACATACTCCTTTCCATTTTCACTTATCTGATATATCTATCCCCTTATTTAGACTGGACATTTAAACTGGAAAGATTTGGGGACATATGCGTACAACAGCAAATTGCTGATTCATAGCCATGAATTTTAGATGATGCAATACAGGAAGACAACATAAGGAAAAAAACAGCTGATATTAAGTTTCAAAAAGGTAATTAAGAACTTTAAATAAGATTCAGAAGTCATCCAACATTCATGAAACATGCTTCAAATGCATTTTAATGAGGAAGAGAAGTAATTAGAAGTAATTTTCCTCGGTTCTTTTAATTTACAAAGCTAACGGTGCTTCATTTTCTTTACCAACACTGAGAACATTCTGATTTATAGTGGATAAAACAGGATAAAATGTTTGTAACTCAAACTGGACAATCCTTTTTTCAGAGAAATACTAAGCATTCTCAGTTCCTTGCTAAAGAATTTTGAATTTATGGTCTTAACAGAGGTCAAGCCTGTCAGCTTTTGTTGCAATGGCTTGACCTGTATTGCTCTGTCCATGGCACCTGGGATGAAAGGATTAGTGAATCACCTCTTTCCACTGTGTGGATCAATAGAGGGAACACTCCCAGAGACGCTTCTGAAGTTCCCTTGAATTACGATTAACGAGTGCATTATGATTTCTTGTTGATTCCTCAACATTCTCACTAAAGTCTGAGCCAAAAAAACAAAAAACAAAAAACAAAAAAAAAAAAAAAAAAGTTTTCTTAGTTCCAGTTTCTCTTTGTCCTCAGGAAGCCTAATTTCCAAGGCTTTTGATGGCTGCTATAGTTTTCCTCTTCATGAACAAAATCTAGAGATTTCAACCAACTTACATGACCAAGGTATCAGAATAAACACGCTACCTGCATATAGGCAGCAAAAAGCAAGGGAACATGATCAATCGAGCATGAAAATATGCAATTTTTCCCTCATTACAAAGATATATAACATTACCTCTCAGTCCAAAAGATGAATTCCTATTGAAAAGAACTTTTGTCATCACAAAGCAGTATAATCAAGAATACAGTGAAGCTTATTATGACTGAAGAACGGAAATCAACTCTTTTGTTAACCAGCAGTATGAATAACCTTATGCATGTTTCCTTTGATTTTCCTGGCAACAAGAGCCAGGCAGTGTCAAACATAAAGTTTATATCAAATATAAAGAACAGTGTTTTTAAATCTATATAACCAGATCCCTATCTATACCATTTGAGCTGAAGTATATGTACATATAGCAATCAATTACATCAGCTGAGGACAGTAATCTTTGGCTATTCACTAAACATTTTACTGAAACCTTTTTCAAAATATATCTTCCAAAACTTTCTACAGAAGAAGCTTCGAAACAGAAGTTATACTACAGAATTAACCTACAGAGCTGAATTACTATGTAGCTCCTTTCTCTCTCTTTTTTTTTTTTTTTTTTTTAATTTAAGAATTCAAGATTACCTATGTCGTCTTCATATGACATACAGCATTGTTCTTTGACAAAGACACTGTTTTCAATTCAAAAGCTGCTTTAGGTTGCATAATTTTAGAAACCATGCTATGGTGTAAGATGGGATAACCTCTTCTGGGATGGTACATACCTTACACTAATACAATATATAAAGACAGCAAAGAAAATAACTGAAGGGCATTTGTGTTGACAGTGCCAGTTTAAGTAATCTAATCTTGTTGAGCCACCAAAACTGCAAAATCCTGAGGTTCTTTTGTTCCCTGTCAGATGTCTTGTTTTTAACTGTCGTGACAATGCTGAAGCCTCTATTCTTTAAGAAGCCAGCAGTTAGAGCAGGCTACATACTATTGTACAGAAGTGACTGAAGCACAGCCAAACATCATATTTGTCACCATATTTCCTTTTTCTCTTCCATCCTATCATTGGAAGAATTTGTCCTTGTCCTTTTCAGAAAATGTTCCCTCTCTTAATCACCCCTCAAAACGAACAAGCTGGTGAGAAGACCGAAAGGCACATGGAACATAGGTGGTGAGCATGCTGTGGGTACTACAAGTTACAGTGGTGCTCCAACTCGATGAAACTTTTCAACATGGTATTTGTACACATGGCCACCTGCAGTCTGTACTGTGCATCAAAAATCAGGATTTTCTGTAAGGTAAATCTAGACACACTGACTTGTCACCAGAAGTTCTTATTGCTGATAACCCACCTCTGCTCAGATGCTGCCTATTGGTGAGGGCACAACTAGTGCTGGTGTCACCCTTGGCTCCCCACTCCCTTTTCTTCATAGATAGTCCTTGAAGGCTCAGCCATTCTTGAGCTCTGATCTGAGCACCATGGGGCCTGCTCCCATAGCTAGGTGCCAATGGGCCCAGGCTTCTGGCTGCACATGGGCTGCCCTCATGGCTTCCCACGACCAGGTCGCAAGTTGGCCATTAAAACCAGGCAGGAGGAACAAGTCCTCAAGGGGTCTAAAACAGAGTAGGACTGCACGAGTTTCTCAGAGATGGGGTGGCTGGAGCAGAACTCTCTGCAGCCAGGACAGCCATTAGTGTGGCTATCCCTCTGGATGGTGTGCCGGGGAGAACGCACTCCAGACCTGGGAAGCTCTGCCACGTTTTGCTCTTCTTCCCTCACCATCTGCAGAGGTGAGACACACAGAGGTTGACACTACCCAACTTCTCATGATGAGAAAGAATGCAGGTGTAAGGAAATAACATCACCTTATTGTGGTGAAAAAGGCCATTGTGTTGCCACTTGCCTCAGCAACTCCCTGCTCTGACTACTGTGAAGGTAGTAGGGCTGAGGGTTACCAGAGCAGGACCTCATCTCATCCCACAGCAGCTGCCAGACCACTGCTCTGGTGGACATTACTTTGTGGCCACTGAGTTTGCTTAGAGTTCCCATATTCCTCTATGGTTTTGATCCATGACTGCTACAAATGGGAACATCACCCATATCTTTTAGCCACAGAGGAAAAAAAAAAAGGTAGGTGAGTGGATGGGTACTGCAGCATCTTAAGGGTTTTGCTCTCCCAGTTGATCACAGATGCAGTGGAGAAGGAAAGACCTTTCATGCCACCAGCTTTAAAAGCCTGATACTTCCTCCACCTGTGCTGCTCCCTGGTCACAGACCAAAAAACAAACAAACAAACAAACAAACAAACAAACAAACAAACAAAAACTCTTGCCAGTATTTCAATGTACACTAAGTAAACATAGAAAGAGATGCCAAAATGTCTACTGCACAAATGTTTGTCACACACATATACTCTACTGAACGGTTTATTCTGCCCCTTAAATGTGATAAATGTGTAATATCCCATTTAAAACAGTATTTTATTTGCATAATCTATATATACATATATCTATGAAAGCATGACTTTCAGATTATTCAGCACCAAATCTCTCATTTCCACCTACAACTAAAAAGAACACTGTAGTTTCTAGGCAATCTTCTTTCTATCTTTTTCTTGGTCTTACATGAGAATGTAAGAAAAGAACCTTGGTGAAACATGCTTTTTATCAAAGCTTCTTCATTTCTAGTACAAGGCAGCTTAATCATTGTTATTTTGTGTAATGAGCCTTCTACTGTTGGTTTTTTTGTTTTTTTTTTTGTTTTTTTTTGTTTTTTTTTTTTTGGCTTGGTCATACCCATCATTCTATGATGTTCTTTCTGAGCTGATCAGAAAGAACACTGTTTTTCAAAAAGGAAAATGCAAGTTGTCTAGCACATATTCCATTTGTTACTAGATTTGGTCCATAACTTGCAAAAAGTCTTAGAAATTATTAACATAGGGAAAAAAAAGTGTTAATTGAAACAGAAGTCTTCAAGTGAATTTTCTTTGGATCAGGCTGGAAATGTTTGGAGCTTTGCATATCTTCTCTTAAGGTAATATCAGCCATTCTCAATGGAGCTATTCTCTTTTCTTTGAAAAAGGTCGTGTACAAGACCTATGTCAATGCATACAAAATCTTCACAGTTATGCGCAGAAGGTGTAAAAACACTATTTCAAAAAAAATCACAGATGGAATAAACTGGAAGTGGGTATGTAAAATAATGCAGATTTTAATAGCAACAGATTTTGCAACAAAAACTGTGAGGTGCTATTAGCAAAACTGGAAAGCTAAAAGGAACAGTATCATCATAAACACAAAGAAAACGCAGGAGTGCTAAGAAAACAGCATAGTCTTTTTTGAAAGCTTGGGTTATGCTTTGTCTAGGAATGTTGATATCAAATATTGGGCAATGCTGCAGTTGCACCTAGTTACATGACATTCTGGCTTGCTAGCCAGAAGGTTAGTAAGGGTGTTAGCGTTAGCTAACAGAATGTGTACATGCCTGTGTACATGCCATTGAGATTTTGACCACACAACTTTGGTGAATTTGTTCTTAAAATGTTACATGGCAATCTTCTGAGCTTAGGCTCTGCAAAATTTCATACAGTAATATTTCTTGCAAGTCTCGGTGCTCCCACAAAGACTGTACCTGACTGGTTCCTCCACCAGTGTACACTTCAATGGCTTTTGTCAGTCAGTGGCTGACATGTCCAAACACAATCTAACTGAAGTGCTATCTCTCTGTATCAGCCCTAACAGTTTTCCAAAGGCTTTTCATTATGGCCTACTGAGAGTGGGTAAGATGCAAGGCAGTGGTTGCACCTTCAGCTGGAATGTCACCAGGCCTCATTCACAACTCATAATCTATTGAGAGAGAACAATTTAAACTTCTCTAAATGTAGGAACTGTAATTTTTCTCAGTCCTGAAAAAGGTCCTCACAAGCTTGGGAAACTTTCCAAGCCCTTTCCTACACATACGTATCCTCATAATGTCAAGATACTTTCTGGCTTGTAAAAGTCCTTTTCAACTTTTCTAAAAGCAGCTTTATTAGATATGCATAGGAAGAACGATAGCTGGCATCGTTCTCCATACTCATTTTTCATATATAACTCCCCTGAATTCTAATATATAAGTGCATACCATCTTGCAAGTGACATGGGCCTGTTAGACTGAACAGAAAGTATTTAGATCTGGGAGTCAGTTCTGATATAGACTTGTGCTCTAGGTCACAGACTTGCTTGTTGTACCATCTGTATCTCCACCAATCTCCAGACACAGCACAGGACATTTTTCCTACCTTCTCCAAGGACTGAATGACCTTCCACTTGACAGTCATTCAAGCAATTCTCTTAAGGTTTTAAAGCTAAATGCAAAACATTTCTCTGAGTTATTTCCCAGTTGATACTATACTCACAGCTACATCTGTTATTCTTACCTCATATCGCCCCCTGGTACTTAAAGGACAGATGACAAATCTCTCAGCTAGATTGTATTTGGCTTTGCATGGGCTTGAGGTGAATCAGACAAAGGAGCTTTTCCTGTTTCCTTGAGCATACAGACAAGAGGCAGACACAAGAGACAATCTTGGTCCTGATTTAATAGTGTACAGTTGGTATATTTAATATTTTTAAGAGAACCAAGTACCAAAAGAGGACATATGAACTTTTGATTGGGTCAGCAGTGAAGCTAGGCAACATTTTTTGATGAACCTTGAGTTCATTCAAAAATACAATTTAAAGGAGACCAAAAAGTATTAGCAAATGGAGTTTGAATTTGGTGACGAGCCTCATCCTTCATTTCAAAAGTAGAAGAAAAAAAAATAAATAGAACAAAAGTGAAAGGATACAATAGCAAGCGGATTATATATTCTGTTTCAGATGAATCTCTATCTTGATTAGTTTTACAAAGTTGGATGTGAATAAAAGTGAATAAAAGACCCTTAATTTTTACACAGTATAGCTATGAGGAAGGCCAATATTGAAGGAGTACAGATAGTTCCCTTTTAAAAAGTACAGCAACACAGGACTATAAAGACAGGAAATGAGATTCCTGTCTATATCAAACAATTGCATCCCTTTCATATACTTATCAACCACCCAATGCATTAAAATCAGTTAGACTGTCTTATCCTACTTCTCCTATTAGGAAGCTATTCCAAAACCTACTACCATGGATGGTCAGAAACACTTCAATTTCAAGGTCACATTTGTCCACGCCCACTGACACCATCCAATTGCTCTTGTATTGGTGCTGTCCTTAGAACAGTTTTCTCTCTGGTGTTTGCTTTCCTGCTAATGCACAACCATATACCCTCTCAGTCTTCAGTTCCCCAGATTAACGATCCACAAAACCCATTTTTCCCCCTTTCACAAAAAAGCTTTCCTTTGATTCTTATTGCAACACTTCTCTTTACATGTTCCAGTTTGAAATGACCTTGACAGGTGAGCAAAACTAACCATAGCATTCCAGATGAAGTTTCATTCTTGTCTTGTGCAATGGTATTAGTGCTTCTTTTTCCCTCTGGGATGTGATTCTCTTGATGCTTCCAACGGTAGGTAACATTTAAATTAGCACAGCTATTCTTATTTCTTGGCAGGCTTGAAGCCTGAGCTACTGTAAGTCAGCAGAAGAGATGGAGTTAATAACAGAAAAAAATCATGTGAACTCAGTATACTCCTGAGAAGTCGCAGGAAACTGTTATAATAAGGCTACTAACTTCAGGTTAAAGGAGAAAACAAATAAAACATAAGTGTTGCTGCTAACGCTTTGGGTCAGATAAGCTAGATTAAGATCATATTTGTTTTAGCCTTGGGAGAAGGCAAGTAGTAAACTGGGAAATAAGAATTATTATTACAGTTAGATATAGACAAATATAAATCAGATTAGCTAAATAGTTTAAACCAAATAACTGAGGGTGGTGTCGCACTGTGACTGTGAGGTTGTAAGAGAAGGCAGGGGTTAGGCACTGTCAAGTTGTATTGCATACTATCTCCCCATGTGTTGCTGAACTGATTAACCACCAGGGTTTCTAATAGAAATGTACCATCCACCATTCAGTTTAATTTCACTTCCTGACTAGAACAGTCTGTATGCACTGAGCTTTCTATTCAAAAGCCAGCCATACTATCATAATCTGTTCTAAACTATTATTACCAAAAACAAAAACAAATTAATTACTATTTTTAATTACCTTAGCCTTTTTTTTTTCCTCTTTGTATTTACATGCTCTGTCAAGTCTGATGTTCCATTTGTGTTTCATTTCACTTTAATTTTTGGAAATTTTCATTTTATTCTACAAGGTAAAGGGTTTCTTTTTCGGTCCATTTAGATCCTCTGCAGGTTCTCTGTTTTCTCTTAATCATCTCATTTGTAATGATCGTTCATCCAATTATGAGCTTTTCTGCAATGTATTTTACCTGTTTTCTTGGGATACATACTCAAGAACATTTCTGCATAAACAGGAAAACCATATTCCAGGCCCCATTCACATTCAAGTGAAATGTGAATCTAAACTCTATCATCTAGGTGAACAATTACTTTTGCCTGCCTTATCTTGCCTATTTGAAACTGATACTCTTCACTACAGGCCTTCACTAATGGCCCTTCCATTTACTCAAAATCCAGTTCTTATGATTATGCAATCAGAAAGCTATTTTCTACAGTTGCCATTTTGTATAACACCCTATCTTAAAAAAAAAAAAAAAAAAGTGTAAATGAGAATCGATCTTGGTTCTCTAATCAAGGAACCCAGTCATATTCTAAGTGACCTCCTTTACTATGAGTAGCTTTTTGGTTAGAAGGTCTAACTAGGAAATTAAACAACTTTGCTGCATATGGCTTCACCAGGGTAGATCCTGGCTGCCGTTTGCTTATATAGTAGTCCCCAACATCCTCCACAGAACATAGTCAAATGAGTGCTCCAGAGTCAAGAAAGGTCTATATGCTACTAAGATCTCTGGTATATGAATGCACATGGGCATTCATAGACCCTAGACCCACCTGCAACTGCCAGAACAGTCTCACTGGGGATCTATCTACACTCTCTCCTCGAATCTGGGGGCTGTTTATCGTTTTGTTACACTTTGCTATTTTACTTTTCCTGACTACAAAGCAAAAACATTCTTCCATATTGCTTTAATATTTTTCCTCTCTTTTCTATGACAACAAAAACACATATTCCCAAATAACTGTAAGTCTGAGTTTTTAATAATGCAGACTATGGACATAATCAACTAACCTAAATGCTTTATCAGCGTTTTTACTATCCATGCTGTATCAAAGCAGTTTCAACCTGTTATCTTTCCAATTGCCTCATATACAAGATGAAGCATGACACTGAACAAAAGAGAGATACTAGGGAGAAGCAGAAAGAGTAGCAATAATACATTTGTCTTACCTGCTTTCATATTAGACTTACACAAAAGAGGTCCTCCAGAATTAATTTAACAAATGTTATGCTCTTTTGCATCGTTCTAAAATCTAAAAAGAAAATGTCTATGTGAGGTTCTTTCTCTGAGGGCTTCGGGTTTTTAGCTATGTAATTCTTCTTTTGAAATCATGGCTTTCTTTTCAAAATATTCAGTCAGGGAAGATCGCATTATTGTTCTGTGGACTGTGTAGCCTCAGGTACTGGTACTGAATGAAAGACTCACAGCATTTTGCCAGTATGTGTGCACACCAATGCACAGTATTGGGAGATTATACCATTATCTTTCTAGGAAATACTAGAAGAACACTATTAGCATTACCGTACTAATATTAACAAGTATTTAAAATAGAGTAAGGCTGTATGGCCAAAGACTAGCTTCTGCACAGAGAGTTGCTGCTACCGTCACTCTCACAGCTGTCTCCATCCTGAATATAGATTTAAAAAAACCCAAACTATTTAAGTATATGCTCAGTCTTCTCCCAGTAGGACTTAAGCATGCACTGTCCGGAAAGCAGGACTGAGAGTCACTTGCCAAAATTAATTGGAAGTGACTGTTCTTAAGGACATTGCTTTAATAGAACTCTGTTGCTTTTCACCTCTTATTTGGGGTCCTGACTTACATTTATGCGACTCAGCCTCTGTGATGAAACTGTACCATGAGTAAAGAAACACTCATCTTCCTGTAAATTATCAATTCTGCAAGAATGTCAAATTGACCTGCAAAACACATTGAACTGGTCATGTTTGAAAATTAACTTTCTAGTCATTGTTCTAACCCACGTGGGACTTGACAAGTGCTCCAGCACTCAGGAAAGAGCATGTTAATCATCACATGACTATTATTTATATCACCATTTCTTGAAACGCTATTCAATCATTACAGATAGTGAAAAATGGCATTATCCAGAATGAATATGAAATGAATATTCATAACACAGCTAATTGTCACTGACAACCCAAATTTCATTATAATTTGTGTTTTGCTTGGCACTTTCTCATACTTGCAATAAACCCTTCACTGTGCTACTTAATTATTTACTATAACAGAAGTCCAGACAAAATTGCATATACACAATCAAAGACATTATTTCATAATTAACTCCATAATGAGAATGCTTGGAGAAATGTGCTTCTTATACAGGTATGGATGTATTCATGTAACTTAACAGACCTTAACATGGTTAACAGAATTTTTCCTAATTTTTTAATTGGTACTACATGTTTAATTCAACACAAATCTAATAATTCAGAGTTTCCAAAGTTATTAGGAGTCCTGAAATAACCTTTTTTTTCCTTTTACTGGGATATTATAGGCTTGATTTGCTTACTATCTGCATTTCATTCTGCACTTCTAAGCAAAAAATATCTGCAAGTGAGACACTATAATTTTTATCAGGGCCATTATTTTTCTTGCAAGTATGTTCAGCTCTTAAATTTCTATTTAAATCAGACTACTTTTAATACTTTTTTTTTTATGAAGTATCACATGCTTCAGATATTTACAGACAATAGAGGAACTTTATTTTAAAATGGCTACAGTTCTGATGCTGACTGTCTGAAGCAACAAGGAGATTATTCTGGTTTTAAAAATTGACTTGGAAAAAATTAATACAGTGAATGGGCATATAAAATACTAAACGCTACATGCCATACAGATACTTTCAGCCAAGAGTCATCATCTGCTAAAGAAAGAATTATCCAATTTAAAGTATTTCTTAGGCTTTAAAGAGCGCTTCTCTCGCTTCTTCTTACCTTCGCCACAGTCTGAAGTGCATGAAAAAAGGAGCTGTTTAATGGCAGCTGCTTGAAGTGCAGATGTTTTTGAATAGGCCACTGTGACAACGGAGCCTGGCACAGAGGTGAAGGCAGTCACTTAGGGAGCAGAAATTATGATGGTTTGATCAAGAGGTATTTACTGGAGTTCCTGGGATGGAGGGCAAGCAGATCCTATTTTTCTTAAGGGAAAAAAGCTGACCGCTAACCTGAGGGTGGTCGGGTCGCCCTGCACTGCATGCTGGGCTGCAGGATGCCTACGGATTTCTGCTTGCAGTAAATGTCAGCCGCTGAACCTGTTATTTACACGTGCACTCTGTGCTAGCCCTGAGCCTCTCAAGGCATCTCCACCTTCTCACTAGCTGTGCTATCATTCTTTCTTTTTCTGTCCCACTGCAGAACCTTCATATATATGGCACATATATATATATGAATAAATATATATATTTTATATGTTTATATAAAACCGGGAATGACAGAGAAACATGTGAGGAAGAGGTAGTCTGACTGTACATTTTCATCCACCAAAAAGGGTTACACACAATAACTGAAAACTTGTAGATAGGACCAAAAAAATCAGTGCAGAGCAGAGCTCTTCAAGGTTTAATATTGTTGCTGCTTTTTATGTCTGCTAAATAAACCATCCTTGACTATCCTAAGTCAGATAAACAATGAAAAAAATGCAAACTATTTGAGAAACACGTCATACAAACAAGGAATTCTTGTGGAAAGGTTGCCTGATGACGCTCTCAGACCCAGTTAGCTGGCCCCCTCCTAAGAGGGAGTAACAGCTAAAGACAGTCTGTCAGCAAAGTGCTGCAAGAGGTCACATCTGATACTGGTGACATTTAAAACAGGAATGTAGGAAAAGAAGTGTAAATACTACACAAAAAGAAGACTGTAATAGAAAAGTATGTGGACTTCAGCAGCACTGATTTGTTAATCTTCATTTATGCCTATAATCAGCAGTATTTTTTTCTGAGGGAAGCCTACTTAAAATGGTAAATGGAAATGCATATTTTAAGTGAATTTTGAAAAGCACATCTGTAAGCATGTGCTTAAATGGCATTTCGCACAGGATTTTAAACAAGTGTTTCCTTGAATTGAGGTCTTGATCATGAGTTAATCAGCTGGGATAGAGCAGTGACCCTATGGGAGAGTATAAGTGTATGAAACAAGGCATAGGATTTAATTCATGGCTAAAGTACTCCCGAGGATGCTGAAGTCACTCTTAATGTTCCGGATTCTCCAGGTAGATCAAAGGAAAAAAAAAAAAGATAATAAGAAATAAAAAATGTTGCAGAGAACTGTGACAGCAATCTACCCACCCATCCCAACAACTTATAACATGCTTCACTGTAACTGCTTGCAACTGTTAGTTCTCTTCCTGAAAAAAAAAAAAAAAAAAAAAAAAAGAAGAAGAAGAAGAAAAGCAGAAGACAATATACCTTGAAAATTCAGCTGAACCTTGGAGATTAGAACACGTCCTGAAGTGAGAACTTTCAGATTCTGCAGCTTCACATATTGATTGCATTTTTTTAAATCTTTGAAGTTGGGAGACAACATTTCAAATGTGATATAGGAGTAGACTGTCTTGTTCTCTTCCTCAGTTTGCAAACAGAGAAGTCCAGGGGGAATATGAAGATGTTTTAGAGATTTTAAAAGGCACTTGCATTTTAATGAAAATCCTTACATTTCTCTTTAATGTGGTTAATATCGCCTTCCTGATCATAGTGAATGTTAAGTGAAGCTGCTATTATGTTCTCTAAAGCTCCAGAAGTGACAGTATTGAACTCACCATGGGAAAAATAAGTAGGGTATCAGAAAGGAAATAGCTGAATAAATGAATAAATTGACAGAAGTCAGAGCAAAAGAATTTGCAGCAGTGTTACTGGGACTGTTCCAAAAATGGCTTTAACCTGTTGATGACACTCATTCAATGTGCAGACAATATTTTGACAAGAGCAAAGGGGAAAATGGAGAGCAATTATATATCAAATTCTGATACATAATTCTATCTGATGCAGGTATCATGTTTGACCTCACCTTTAGAGTAAATTTTATACAAAATAAGTAACAAAAAGAACAAAACCTAGGAGTCAAACATAATGTGTTAATTTAACTGAAAGCTGTGATCAAGGAAAAGAAAGACAATAAAGCCAAGCAGTAAATCCTTGTTCTCTAAATATTTCTTTTTCTACTCGATACTTCCTGGATACCTCAGTTCAGATAGTAAAGTATTACCTCATCTAGTAATGAGATTCCTCTCATCTAATTTTAGACATAGTGGTGAATGAGATTTGACTCAGAGAGAGAGAACAAATTCCAATATCTACACATAAATTTGATATCTAAAATCTCAGATCAGCTGGTGAAAAAAATTGGGTGTCAGTCAGTTGTCCTAACACACTTAAAATGCCTTAAAGTGTGTGAGACCTCATGGCACTGGCAGATATAGCATAGGACTTCAGGGACACCTTTCTGAAGGCTAAGGAGGCTAAATATACTTGGGACGTCTCTGATACCATTAGACATAGATGCATGGACAACCAAAGTGAAACCTTAGGCCATTTGATCAACAGATCTTGTGAGCTATTCAACCTCTCTTCAGAGCAGGCACCTACAGCTGGTCAACAAAACTCCCGTTACATCCCTTGGAAGTGACAAGGCTGAGAGGAGCATTGTGAATACAACACTGCATGTCTTTTTATTTTCTGGTTGCATATATAAATGTTGGTTAAAGCATCTTCCACAGTGGATGCTGTTCTATGAGCAAGCCAGGCTTTGGATTGAAACAAACTTCCACAGCAGCAAATTTTAAAATCTACCAGGTAAGTTGTCAGAGAGAAAGAGGATTATCATCTAACTATCATGGTTAAGTGATGAAGAATTAAAATATAGTATCAGTCTGCAATATCAGAACTCCCAAGAAGAGAAAGGAATTATATCACACAGTACTCAGGCTGCAATTACCAGCCACAGTGTGAAAATAAAGTCAAGAAACATCAAGAGAACTTCCCAGTCAGTAATACTTTCCTAGTTACACAGTAATCTCTGAAATAGTTTCTAAAGCTCCACTTTATGGGACTGTGAAATCCAAGTTTAATTTAGCAATAGAAAATGTACTTTAGAGGAATATCCTATATCAACAGGGAGAGTGGATGGACAATCTAAAAGCTCACCTATCAGCAACACCTATGAGTTTTTCCACGTACTATTATTAGTTGTCAAGTTTTTGTCAGAGAAACAGAGAAGAAATTATCCTGATAAAGAAGTAAGACTTGTCAAGAGAATACAAAACAACTCTTAGTCAGGACTCACACTGGTAGGCCATACCAGCACTGTCTGAAATCATATTTTTCTTCCAGTGTTTCAGTTTAGGAGATGCTCATTGGCCAGTACTTATTTTGGAATGCCTTTAACGTAGAAGATTAAAGGCATTGGGTATTGATAACTAAATTAAAAGGGCTGGCTGCCAATAGTTATAACAGTAAGTAATGAATAAAAAGCATTACTTGCTCTGTGTCCTCTTGACCATGTAGAACAATCATTAAGAATTAAATGCTGGGATTCAGTCTCCCTCCTCCCCTTTCCCCAAGAGGCAATGCCTCACACACCACCAAGTACGCAGTACTCTGGGAACAATGCCAAAAGTAGCAACTCTGGCTCTGAATGAGAACAGTTTAAAAATAGGACTTTCCGGGCTGGAGGCGGGAGAGGACAGACAACACAACTGTATTTTCTACTTTTGCTTAAAATGCACATGTTTAATAGAACAAAATTTACATAGACACATCTTTTTCTGTCTTCCTTAAGTGAAGTCTGGATAGGCTGCACTAAATACATGTAATAAAATGGTACTCTTTACTATTTACTTTCTCTTTTACCTTTCCAATCACATATGTGATGTAGCTAGAGTCTGACTGTTGTGCAGATACATCAGGTAAGTCAGAGCAATTGGTGATGTATGTGAAATATTGAAGGACTGAACTATCCCACACTCCTCCTTCTCTCTTTCCCACCAGTCTCTATCCTTAGCACACCCAAGAAAGAGTTGTTCTATATTTTTATATATATATATAAATTGTAGTGTTAACTACAGTGCCTAAAAGAGCTATGGTGATGATTAACAGAAATTGCTTGACAGAAAACTAGAATGCAAATGAAAACATACCTTAGAAACACTGACCCCATCATTGGCCTGAGTTTGCTGTCTTAGACTGGTTATACTGAAATAAGGGTATTGCCTTCACTGTAATTGAAAGCAGGAACAAACTACAACAAAAATAATGTAACAATTGCATCTCTCATTAAGTTACTTGATTTGTTATTGGTAGAATGCAACATTTGACATTTAAATGACTCTCTCAATTACATTTTAATAGTTTCTTTTTCTCTCTCTCTTTTGTTTACAGTAACCTGTTGGGGGTTTTAAAATACATGTTGTTTTCCATTTAGCAAACCTGTATTTTTTTCTATTTGCATTCATGTCTAATGATGCTCAACATTAATGGCACTCTCCCATTTACTCTCTTTTCATATTGATCTTGAGGTCAGCAAAACATAGTACTGTATTTAGCTGGTTAAAATGACTTCCCTCTCTTGCTGGGGAGCATAAAATGGAGACCACACCTAAATCTTCCAAAAGCAGTGGCTATTGCATAGTTGTTTTCACACAGCACCTCTCCCTTGATGTCTACAAGGTAAAATGGGCTAAACACAAGTTGTATTGAATTCAGTAGGATTACACTGGCAATTCAGTTAATCAGGTGTGTTCAGCATAATGAAAGCTTCCCAATACTCTTCAGGCTGTGGCTGGCCACACAGGAGCAGGCAGGGGAAAAAACTACTCCTCCAAGGAAGAGTCACTGGAATATTGGATAGGGCAGCTGGGGTGAGCAGTGTTGAACTATGCAGTGGTAAACACACTCTCTGAACCTTTTCAAAGCATTGAAATACAGATATCTGTATCTGCATAATGAATACATCTGAGCTTTTTAGGGTATGTGCATGATTCTGGACTTCAGTGTCTGATTAAATTGTAATGTGATTTACCATGACTTAATATAAACTTCATTGAAAAATTATCAGATTAATGTTTGATGTATTTTAATCATTAAAGTATGAATGATTTTCAACTGTTCAACCTTTCATCTATTTATTTATTTATTTAATGTTTGTTAGTTCTCTATACATACTGGAATGGGAAATTTTTTGTATATTAGGTAGCATGAAAAAATGTATTATGATACATAAATGGTAGTTAATAAAAATAAAATAAAATTAATATCTTAATGTTTTTCTTGAGCAAATATGCTTTCCTTGGTATCTGACTCCTAAATAGTTTGGAAAGAACTGAAGATTGTGCTCTATTTTTCTTCACTAGAGAAAAAAAAATCATCTCCAGAGAGCAATCCATCTGATTTTAAGATAGGCACCTGAGATAGGTCAGAATATTGCTAAATGCCCATTTCTCTCTGTTGCCTACAAACAGAGATGAGCATGGATATCTGACAGTTAGATGTCTACATTGTTAATATCTGTGGCTACAGAAATCAGTCCAAATCCAAATGTCGAAGTCAGTTAAAATTCTACTCCTGCCCTTGCCCTCTTCCCTTTGCGCACAGACTTCATGTCAGAATCACAGAGAGGGACACACAGAGGTAGGAAGAGACCTCTGGAGATCACATAGTTCAACACTCCTGCTCAGAACGGGATAAGCCAGAGCAAGTTGCTCAGGGTCGTGTCCAGATATCCAGTCAGGTTTTGAATATCTCCAGGGACGAAGACATCACAACCTCTCTGGGCAGCCTGTTGCAGTGGTTCACAATTCTTACAGCAAAACAAACAATTTTTTTGTCTTACGTTTCAGTAGAATTTTCTGAATTTCAACTTGTGCCCTTTGTATCTTGTCCTCTCTGTGAACCACTGAGAAGTGTCTGGCTCTGTCGTCTTTACTCCTTCTCATCAGATATTGATACACATACACTCATGACACATGAGTGTATTTATACACTCATGCTTTATACACATTTATCAGATTCATGCTTCAAGGAGGCATTACTGGTTTATGGGCACATTTTTGGCTCATGGATAGCTTGTGCACTAGATCTCCCAGGCCTTTTACTGTAAATCACCTTCCAAACGCTCAATTCCCAGCCTGTACCTGGGATTACTCTTCCTCAGGTGCAGGACTTTGCATTTCCATTTATTGAACTTCATCAGAATAATATTTCAACTCATTATAGACATCTAGCAGTCAGGCATGTAAATTAATCCAGTCCTTTCAGTTATCTCTAACTTCTTCTCACTACCTCATTGAATCATGACTCCAAGAAGGAAATATACCTTTCCAGGGACTATAAGGGAAAAAAAAAAAAACAAAAACACAAACCCAAAGCTATTATTGATTGATACAAATTCTAGATATCCACAAGAAAGTTCATCTCTGTAAGAACCTAGAAGTGTGTTCATGTCTATGTAAGGGAGGCAGAAAACAAGGAGGGCAACAGACACAATGAAAGGACAAGGTGGGTGCTTCCCTGCCACTTTATCATAAGATATTTCCCCTAAGTACTCAGCACCTAGAAATCCGAAGTGACCTTGCAGAACAGGAAGCACAGACTAAATCCAGAGATTCCCAGACTCACTGTTTTGCAGGTTTACGGGGTTTGCCTGGTCATGTTCATCCATTAGTGGAATCCATTAGTGCTTGAGAAGAAACGAGCCTTCTGTTTTCTTGTTTCATGAAAACTCACCCTTAACCCTTTGAGTTTTTTCATGAGCAAGCTTGACTGTTAGTCACAATATTTTCAAGGTATTTCTGCAATATCTTATGAATCCCATGTGGTAAATACACACTATTCAGACATCCAGAAAAAATCACAACCTTTAATTTGCCTTGAGTTTTTCACACATGCCACATTAAGCCTGATTTCCTATTTTTTTACTATGAACTTTTTTTCATGATACTTTTAGCCATTTTAAGTGATCACGTAACAGACTCTTTCAACAAGGACCATACAGATATTATGTTAGTAAATCTCGAGGTTTGAGTAAATAAAGAATAAAAGATTTATTTAGCATATACACAAAACATTGAATAATAACATTGTGCTGTCATAGTCAATTTAATGATAGAATTTACATTAAAAATATAATATTATCTTGATTTTACTGTTAAATATAGATTCTGTTAAAAACTATGTCATTTGGGGGTCTTATCCAAACATTAAGGTATGAAGACGTAGCTGTGTTTGTTAAAGAGACAACTGGGGTAAGTGGAAGATTATACACAAAGGGAAAATAAGAAATGACAATTCTTGCATCAAATATGCCCTACAAATACTCATCTCTCAAGTGACAAATCATAGACTCATGAAAAGAAGTACTTGTTTGAGCAGGGATTTTAAAATGGAATCCTATAATCTTAGACCTCCTTCTGGAGCTCTTGTTCCAGAACTCTTTGTCATGAGAGTAATTGTTGCACAGACAGTCCCATTAGACCCAGCTCTGAAATTCTCATTCATTTTTCCACGTACTCAGTGAGTGGCCTTCAATAACCCTCAAACCCTCTGTCAAAAAATGACGGAGTTCCCCCTCTGGCATACCCTCTCCAGAGTTGTGACCCCATTTGGAAAGAGGGCAGCTTGTGCAATATACACTATATAATGCCAAAAGCGGTATGTTGAGATAAACCAATCATCCCATTGTAAGTCATGCATGCTTTCCTCCACCTTTTTGTCACTTTCTCTTCTCAATTTTTGAAGTCTGCTGGGAGCCAAAGTGGCTGCTGGCATAAGTAAGGCATTTTGGGGAGTCACTTTGCTAGGCCTAATTACTGCAATGGTGCAGAAGGGCTATTTGTTTCAGAATTTTTCTGCTCTTGGTATAATACTGTTGAAGGACAAAGTAGACAATGTAATAAATGTCACAGCATATTACAGAATGCATTTGTGGTCTTAAATCTGGGTTTTTGGAATCAACTTGAAAAAAAAATGACTTTATACTTAAAAATGTAAATCTCTAAGGAACAAAACCTAGCTAGAAGAAAATGACAGTGTTTGAAGAGATTACTGAATACTTAACCAAATTCCTGCTAAACCATATCCTGCAGCATCCTATAAAAAAGAAAATCCATCTCTGACATCCTATCTTAAAAAGAAGTTTAAGCAAATAAGACCTGGGTTTTAAAGGTGTTTCCTGAAGCTTTTAAACTTCCTCATTGTTATCAAGACACTGAAACTCTTTTTTAAAATTACCACCATTTCCCTAATTAATCTTCTGTTTTCAGACTTTTTTATTTTCTGCATTCAGTAGATTTCTTGTGCATTCTTTTGCACTAGTTTGCTTACAGAATTCCCTGTGTTTGAATCACGTTGTGATTTGATATATTTTCAATAATAAATAGTAATATAATAATACATAGGAAATTTTATGTGAATACACAATAATATTTTCCTTGGCACTCTTGTCTAGCCTTTGTTAACTACCTCTTGGTTGCACTATCATTTCGGCTGAACTTTGGTTCCCAGTAAGCTTACCTTGTCATCAATATATTTTATTCTTAGTAAGGACTGAAAAAATAATTTCCTACTTTAATGACAAAATCAAGGAAATGCTTCCATTTATTTGAAGGTATGTCATAGTTTGGAAATTGCAGAAGGTTTTTTTTTATTATTTTTTATCTCTGATTCTGTGGAATGAGTTATCTCATCCTGGTGCTCATTAATATTCAAACTATTTAAAGAACTGTGGTGCATTCAAACTTTCTAAGACCTGGACGTCATACCAGCAAATCTCCCCACCTGTTTAAAGATTTATTTTGTTATTCTTATTTTCCTAAGAAATAAGAAAAAAGTGCAAGAAATATAGAATAGTCATGTCATCCTTTTCTAAGACCATCAATTCTGGGAACATGTTTCATATTTATCCTTTACACTGTCTGCTTATGCATGCTCAATGCATTGTAAATTAACTGTACATATACTGCATAGACTATATACCATTTCTTCCATCTAAGATTTCTTGGAAGGAACATGGGTGCTTCCCACATTATATACACCTATGGTAGAATTCATCTTGCCTGTAGTATAGTACCTATCTATCCTCAGATGGTTACACCCAGGTTCACTTTGTAGTCAAAAGCCTGTACAACATTATTTATTTACTAATACACAATAGTTATTTATTTTGAGGATGAGAGGAATGACTCTCTGCTAGGGGTTATTTCTCTCCATAGATTCTAAATCGAAGTCTCTATGGCTTCGCTTACATGAATCTCATTCTGCCTGTGCCTTTTTCATCACAACTTGCCTAATTGCAATTAAGCTCTCCCTTTATCACTCTGTAGGAGTCTAGTCAACAACTGAAAACTAAAATCTCTTATAATACTTAATTAGGCAATTTAACCCTGCTGATTTCAGAATTGCACTTCTTTCTGATCCACATTTGAAAACAAAACTTGGAATGCTGAGAAATGAGATGACATGTTGAAAGGCAGCTCGAGTTGTTTTCCAAGCTATATTATCTTTCCTGATGTATAACCCACGTGAACAGTCATCTGTGTAGCCTCAGGAAACTGTGATCAAGTACAGAATTTGGTCTGATGGTGAAGTCTGTGAACATATGGAACAAGAATGACACCCAGAAATAATAACTGTGAATTAAAGATGCTAAACTCCTTCACGTGGCTTTCTCCAAATTAAGGTGCTTAATCCTGGCCTATGTTCAACATAATTACAATTTTTAGAAGAATCAGCACTGAGACAGTCAGACAACAAGCCTCACATTTTATGACCAAATGTTCATGCAGTATTATTCACAAAAATGATTTTCCCACTAAAAAATATTGAAAAGTTATTGCCTATCCTAACTTTCTGAATTTGTTCTATAGAGGGAAAAGAACTAATGAAAAAGCAAAAATCTGCTGGAGCCAACATAGATTTCTTTTGAAAAAAACTTACATCAGTTTACCTGCAAGGAGATATCCCTAGATGATTACTGATACAATAAAATCTAGATACAATTCTAGACTTTTCTAATATGAAATGAACTTGATTACCTATCACCAAACATTCTCTTTATCAATTTACAAAGATATTAATTTAGTTAGACTAAATAAAATACATATCATTAAAAAAGATTTTTTTTTCATTTTGCATAAGAAAATTACTGTTGGGATATTTGATGAGTTATCTAAGTAAATGGAGCTACTGAATGATTTTCTTTTGTTTAGAAGTTGCATGACTGACTGATTTTTAATAAGTGCAAAAATATCTGTAGGCAAACAACAATACTAAACTTGCAGCGCAGAGAAGTGAGCTAAAAACAGATGTCAGCCCTCAGCTTTTCCTGTATAATTTGTACAATGTAATGATAGTAAAGTGATTCCTTAAGCATATTTTCCAGCTTATTATTCACCACTATTTTATTTTATGTGGCACTTCAAAATGTTCTTTTATACCTGCATTGCTGGAACAGGACATCAGGAGATTTTTGCTAGTGCATGTAATTGAAAGGCTGTTACATAAAGCAGACACCGTTAGAAAGTCTACATTTGCCAACAGGTACAACTCAATTCTATGCCTAGAATAGAAAAGTAATTATGGTGTGTGTGGTGTTCCATTTGAAAATGTTGGCAAATCTTGATCTTTTAATGTTGACTCCTGTATATAATAAGAAACATTCATCTTGAGGCTCTTTCTGTAATCTATGTATACATATTATAATGCCAACAGTGTAAAATAAGTAAGACAGAAGAAAATATTTTATCAGGAAATAAACCTTAAACAATGAAAGTCACAAATTTTCAAAGGTCCTTTTGAATTTTTTAAAAATATTGTAGGTTCTGATAATTTTAGTGATGATATCTGAATTTACATTCTAGTAATGAAAATAGAATCACATCATCTTTTGCTTCTCCACAGTGAAAGCACTCCCTCTGTTAGAGATGGAGTACTAAGTACTACTGTTCACCTTTACAACACATGCCATTAATGATTCTTGACTGCACATTTCTCAAAGGGGATGAAAGTCAAGAAATTCTGCATTCTAATTTTGCAAGAATTAAATCCTGATGCCTCAGGTGAAAACAAAACAAATTCTCAATATAGAAAATATGTATTCCGCTGTACAGATGTGTTTCCTATTGGCACTTGATATGATGCAACACGTTAAGCAAATTTACTGTCTTGACAGCTTGTGCATCTTGTTAAAGGCAGAAAGTATCTGTTATTTCTGAGACAGAGTCCAAAGATTAGGAGGCTAAAGTTAATGTTTCACTGAAAACACTCTTGCATTTGAAGGCACCAGTGGGTTGAATTGATTTCTATTGTTGTACATAAGGTGGATTTGCACTAATATTACAGTACTGATTATACCTTCAAGCAAGACTTACTTTCCTGCAGAAGATCATCCCTCTTTATTTACTGAACTAAGTACTCCATGTGCATTGCTTCATCTAGCATAAAACAAAAGGGCTTGTTTTTAAAAAGTCTGCTGGCTAATGAACAGCTACATACATCTTCATTTATTTCAATTATTTACCATTTACGTATTTAAAATGATTCTAAGAAATACTGTTTCACGGAAAATTGAGACTAATGTTTCACAATTACTTTAAATAGCCTTTGGGAATGTAATGGCAATCTCTTCTCTTCTTGCATTATCCCAGATCGGTGCATGAAAGAACATGAGTTTGGTCAATCAAATTTAGGTATTTTACTGCTGTTGAGATGTTAAAATTCTTGATTTTTTTAGTGCTCAGTGTTCCCACAGCATATAAAGAATACAATGAAACCTTTCATATTGTGTTTGCTGATTCAAAGAATATCTAATATTAAAAAGACCAAACTTGTGAAGTTATAAAAAAAAAAAAAAAATCTTCATTCTATTTGCTAAAAGTGAGACAAATAACTTTATGTCACAACAGAGTAAAAAGCCACTTAAGATTATCCTACTTGGAGAAACCATTTATTTTAGTATACTTTTATTTCTAGAGCAGTCTCTCATGTATAAAAACACAAATTTATTATTTTTTAAATGGTCTGTTAAGTCATAATGATGATATTGCTTATATTTTATCAGTACTAGGAATGTATTTGAAGTAACTGAGCTAAAACAGGGCATTGCTGAGAATTCACTAAACATATCTTAAGTGTGTCTCTACACATTCTACATTGCTTTTTAAATATAATTTCTGTTTCAGGAATTTAGGATATCAAGGACTCATCAAGCTGTCACAAAGAAGTCACATAAGCAGTGCAGTGTTGGATACTACGGTTCAGATACCTTACGAGATGACCCTGACCACAAGAAAGAGAGTCCAAGTTCATTCACTTTAACAGAAGAAACCCAGGACTTTATTTCATTTTTATTTAGCCTACCTACAGGCCAATTCTCATGGACAGTAACACAAACAATGTAAGACCTCTCATTTGGTTTAGTAGTGTTTGCAATGCTGTGTTCCATGGTCTGAGATGTCTGTCTGAAGAATATCAATCTTTATACGTATATTTGAATGTCTGTGCTTCTCTTCAGTGCCACTCACTTATGGATTTATTGTAAGGTTTTGATGGTTACTTGTTCTGCAAGAAATAGAAGAAACCTGATATACCTCTTTCCTAGAAAGCTGCAGAGTGATTGTTATTTTGGTTGTTTTCACTTAATGAACAGAACAATATATATGCTTTCCACAAGTGTAGAAATCAAACACAATAGCTCTAAGTGGATAGGAATAAAAGTTACAATGATTTCAACTCTATTCTTTACTGGCATAAATCAGAGATTCTGCATAGAGAGAGAGATAGACCTTGGAAAAGTTATACCTTGGTGGTAAACAGACTTAGTAGGGGCAGAGAAATATTTCCTCCTTGCAAAAAGTGAGATTGATCCGCATGGAATGCTTAGCTCCTTGATGAAGTCTTTGAATGGTTTTACTGCAAGATGAGCATTTCACATAGTCTAGCATTTGATGTGGTAATTATCTTACACCCTTCTCACAGTCATGGGTAGCTGACTAAAGGAATACACTCTACTAAAGTGAAGTCAGGATAGATAGGTGCAGGAACGCCATGACACCAGCTCATCACCAAGCATGCTAAAGCTCTCTCAGTAAGCTCCTGCCTGAAGAAGAAAACTATGAAAACAATCAGTTTAGGGGGGGGGGGGGGGGGGAAAGGTTGTGTTTTCCCCCATTTTCTGTGTTCCTGAAATAACCTAATAACCTTCCCATGGCAATATATATATATAAATAAGGTGGAGGGAGAGTCCTTATACAGTCATCATGGACTTCATACATTTTTTTTTTTTTTTTTTTTTTTTTTTTGGCTTAGCTCAAATCTGCAAAGATTTAAGAATATAGAAAATAGCTCTTGGGGATAAATACTCTACAAATTGTTCTATTCCTTTCCACAAAAGAAAAGCACTGTGTGATAAGTTGTAAAATTATCCATGAGGCATGAGATACTTCAATAGCAAAACTAAATCTTAACTACGCTATCAATTTTAATGCAGACTCTGTAAACTCAATCTTTAAATTAAAAAGACAAAAAAAACAAAAATTTTTTTAGTAAATAATCAATTTCTAGAACAAGAGTCTTGTTCCCTGCCTTATTTAAGCCTTGTCAAGATTTTGTACATAGCACACGCCGCAAAAGATCTCAGGGAGAAATTACTAGCAGCAAGCATAGTACAACCAGCGCTAATTCATAATTACTCTTTCACATTCTCAGCCACCAAAAGTCATATTATGATTTTCAATTTTTCATTTTTTTCCCAATAGCTTCTAAAAGTAAAATGTGATATCTGTAGCATAAACATAATGCCTGTATAATCAGTAGTATAAATAAAATAAATACAATGCCTCACTTTGTTCTGTTTCCACCCAGCCTACTCTTAAACCAGAAGATCACAAAGAAAAACACACTATACATGAACTTATATTTTGTAGTACTTATATTTTCTCTATGAATGTAAAGGAATTCCTGATAACTATCAGCTTAGACCTTGTGCTTACTCAAAAGTCATGTGGGTTTTTAATACGATAGTGGTAAAGAAAATATGAAATTTATTAAATGGAATAAAATTAACTATCTCGTTGTCTATAATATTTCAAATAGCAGAGAACCTACACTGCTGAGAAACCCTGTCTCTTGCCTTGCAAATGGATCACTTCTTGACCCTGCACTTTTTAACGTATAAATTGAAACAAAATGAAAAGTTCATATTATCTCTCGTAAAATTTACAGATAATACAAATACTGTGAGCAGGTATTTCCTTGCTACTACACACTCCCAATTCCTTGATGAATTGTGAGTTGACAAAAAAATGAATTTTCATATATCCAAAATGAAGTAATGCCTTTAGCAGGGAAGACTGAATGTCACTGTTACAGTATATTCAAGAGAAGTTAAGCCTAAAAAGCACTGTGAGATGGTGACGGGGATGAACATAACTTCCTATACGAAACTTAACTAATGTACACTCTGGATGTATAATGGGAGTCACATCCCTACTGAACAGGCAGAAAACTGCTTTGGGAATACAGTAGTGTACCCACTTTGGTTAAAACAATAATCTAGAAGAATGCTATAAAACAGAGGGATTTCAGATAACAGTTTAGGAAATAATTAATGGAATGAAAACAGACCTAATGAGCAATTCAGAAAGTCTGACACACCCGATCAAACAAAAAGATTAGGGGAGAAGTGCCTCAGTTAGAGTCTATAAACATACAATATTTGCCATGCATTTTCCCATTCAGCAAGCGAAAGAAAAATAAGATCCCATGTGTGGCTGACAATAGACAAGTTTGTCATAAAAGTGTAGTGAAACTTTTGAATGAAAGACTATTAGAAACATTTAAGCAAGACTGGGCAAGGTGAAGGAATTCTCATCACCTGACGTTTTAATGTTTTAAAATCTATTTATTTTTTCTACAAAGTGGGTTTAGAACATTAAAAAAGAAAAATAATGTAACTGCCAAACAATTTACCTGATAACTAGTGTTTATGACATAAGCATACACATTAGCTAAGCAAATACATTCAGTGAATGATTCAGAGAAAATACAAATTAATTAATAAATATCCTAAATGAAGAACATCAGAGTATAAGCCTCTAGTTAATGAATGGATCTCTGGTTTAAACTTGATTTGCAAAACTTCCTAAATGAAGATTTCTTTCCTGTTTGGCAAGAAGTGTATTTATTTGTGAGTCCACAGTTGTTTAAAATAATACAGCATTCAGTAGAATTTCATCCTCTAGGAAGACAATATTTTCAATCCTCCTCCAAGAGGTTTTTATAACATTTTCATTTGAAATACTCTTCATTCATACTTTATTTGCATTAAGATACAGTGGAATAGGAACTACAGGTAATTTAAACCACCCAAATCTCTCGTTTGCCAGGCACTCGTTCCCTTCTAAGCAGCAGGCATTTGTGACCAGACACTAAAGAACCATGATAAGACACACAACAGTGGATATATTTAACAGGCTCCATTTTGTTTGCTGGTTAAAGATCGAAAGACCAAAAGATAGGGCCTATTAACTGTACTGTAAGATGACAGAAAAATCACTGCAGACTGAAGTAAGTCTCACTGGGGGCTTAACAAGCACCTGCCATTTCCATGCCGAGCAAGATCAATCAGTCTCTGTGGGTAGCAAGCTGACCTGCCAAAAGCTGAGCCGTGAGGGGCAGAGAAGACAAATGATCAATTCCTCAAATTCTGTGCTTTGCAGTAATAAAACTTTGCATGCCTAACCCATCAACTCTCCACTTGTGTTATCTTTGTCAAGTTCCAAATTAGAGGCAAAATTCTCACATGAAAGAAGGAAAGAAAAGTAAACTGCTATCTAAAGTATATCAGAAAATGATTTTTCTCTATGGTTACTGTGTAAATTTAGTTGCATTACAATGAAAATAAGTATTTGAGTATTCAAAATTACGTTTGCAAAGTACAAACAGCTTTCTGTTCTCAGCTATAAATCTGCCATTTACTTTTAGTAGACTTCAGTTCATTGCTTATTTGATTTGTTTTTTTCAGAAAAGGAGTGAGTTGACCAATAGAATACTAAAATACACTAAGTACATACCAATCCCAAAACAGACAAGCAGAAAGAAAAGCAAGCAAATTGTAATTTGCTAGAAACAATAGTTACTAACTCCGTTATAAAGCTAAATTAATAGAAATTATGTGTAAAGGCACAGTTCATAGTAAAATGAGTAAGGTGTTTTCTTAACTGGTTCAACCTCAATTTGTAAAGATCAGAAAATGACTGGCGAAATCTCTAGATATGGCCATTCTCTGATACTGAAAAACATCTTTAGAAGGTTATGTCATCAAACAGTGGTGCCACCAACCCTAATATTACCTGATTTACATGTATTATTATACAGAATATGAATGTGGAAAAGAGGAATGAGTAATAAGTAACTAATACAGGAGGGAAATTCATCCATTTGGTATACAGAAAAGAGCTAAAATGGCCTTATTTACTTGCATTTACTTGTATTTACTTGTATCGTATTTACTTGCATATCCTTGACACCACTGTTATATAAATAAATAAAAAAACTCTTTTCCTTTCTTTTTGATTTTTATAATGAACAAATACTCATTTTAAAGTCCAAAAGTCTAAAATTTTGTTTTTTGATGTAATGAAAGGAATTCCTTGTAGACTAGCAGAAACAAAAAATATGGAGGATAGACAAAACTTGCAGAACAATACAGTATAATTTATCAGATGGAGGAAAAAATAGCTTTGTTTGAAATAAATGAAACAGCTGAATAAAAATGACCTGGTCTTCTGAGAAAACTTATTTGTACCTCCTTCACTTGAGGAATTTTTTTTCCAGAGCAGTTCATCCTTGCACAAATATTACCTTTGAAATGTTATCAAAGTCACTATCTGCGCAAGTTATCTGCTGAGCAAGTGCACAACTGCCTGTAGTTAGCTCAAGAGAAATCTAAAGATGACTATAACTTTGGTATCAAGCTTTTAGAAGAAAAAATATGAACTTTGCCATATACTATCAGTACCTTTAAATTGAATTCTGTCACTTCCTATTTTACCTTATTCTCTGGAACCACTTCTAGGTTTCAGCAAATCTATCTGCTCCTTAGTTTTGCTCCACAAATACTATGCTAGTGTATCTATTTTTTTCTGTTTTTTTGTTTGTTTATTGTAGCATATGTACTTCTGGCAAACAACTCTAGATAGAAAACATTACACAAATCTGGCTAATAAGCTATTAATAGAACAAAATATTTCTTAAAATAGGAAGTGCAAGTGTTGTATATTAACAGTGGCAGTGTGTGAAGGGTACACACTATGTGCTAATTATGACAATAAAAACTGCATACCAAATCAGACTGGCATGGGCACTCTGACCATCTCCAGCTATGTGTGTAATAGAGCTTGGTTTAACAAAAAGTCAGAGCTTGTGTTTTCTTACTTTCTGAGGGAGATGATATGCAATAAATAAATGCTTTTAATATGAGTCACTCCACACATGATGGGATAAACCAAAAACATGAGCTAGCAAAGGTATCTCTGAAAATACACATGGATTGTAACAAGGTTTTGCCACTGCAAAATCACTTTTCATATGAATATCACACCTCCAACAGACAAAAAAGCACAGATGCCACATCTAGCATGGAGACTGTATAGTTCTCCAAAAATGAAGTGAAATTCTAACTGACATTGAAGAGAACAGGAAAACTTCCACTGATTTTATCAGGACCGTGGTTTAGCAAAGAGAAACTAGGAATACATCTCTAGGGTCTGCACCATAAAAGCTGTTATCACTCTGTGACCTGAGCAAGCCCAGTGCACTATCATCCTAGTAAATTAATCTGTACATAAAGATTTCCACAGCAAGTTATATAAACAATCTTTAGGCAACTAATTAAAACAAGTCATTAACACAGACCGCATAAAAAGACCAAAAGGGCACATATGAAAAGGTAAGCTGACAGTAATTGTTTTCACACAAAACTGTACAATTTGAGGTGTTCTGTGATGTGCAGTATACTTGCTTATTACAATAATAATAATAATAATAATAATAATAATAATAATAATAATAATAATAATAATAATAATAATAAGGAAGGTTCCGTGTCTTTTCAGCTTTCAAATGTCATCAAAAAATGCCCTGTATTTCCATAAGCTAAATATACTAATGTTGCACAATACTGCAGTCATTACTGGTTGCCTGACTTTAGAACCTGACTTCAGTGTGACATAAACTCACAAGTACGCTCATGAATTCTGTCACTTGTCACTTGGACTTACTGTGATATAAAATCTGAAGAAAAGATTCAAAGATATGGCTATGCAATGATATTCAGAATACCGACTGAATTTCTCATCTTTATAGAAATCATCATGATCCCAGTATGCTTAATGAAATTTAGTGTAAAATAATATATATGTACCAAAACTACACCAAGACCGTATTTTTGAATCATCTAATATCCATCTCTACCTAGTTCTGCAAGTACTTTTACTTTCCACCTGCATCTCAGGCTGATCTCCAAGTTCTTTGTTTTGCCATATTAAGTATCTATGTGTGAGCATTGACACTGATAGATGGAAAAGCATTAATTCTATGAAGAATCAGGTCTACCTTCTGCCTAAACAATTCTATGATCTATTCCACCTAAACTAAACTCCACATATCTCCTCAAAAAATCTGCCCAAACTGTGTTTGGGAGAACTCCGGAAGCCAATGGAAAATATAGTGTTTAGCGGTTATCAATCATATTCTTTACATTACATTCTGTTTCACATTCATAATATAAAACATGTTGAAAGAATTTTCCAAAAGCTCACCTTTGACTTTTAAATATAAAATTCTAAATATAAATTCTTAGATATTTTTAAAGCATGCCAACATGTTTTTCCTGGATCATCAGCATACTGTCCACTTTATTCTAGAAAGGACATAACTACTGCAATATAATTGCAGAAGAAATCTTTTAAAATAATATTTTGCTAAACAAATTAGGACTTCTCTGAGTATTTATAATATATATTTACCAACTACTTTAATTAAAATGCATAATTTTGTAGTTAACTTGAACCTTATATTTCATTCTGGTCATTTTATTATGGTTTTGACTTTTCCTGTATCACACTTGCATATATTTTGGAAAACAAACATAAATAAAATATGACAGAATAAACATGGATTAGAACATTTTGGAATATCATTAACATATACAATTTACATGGCATAAATCTTAAATAAAATTTTAAAAAAATCTTTTACACTACGAAGATGAAAAGCTCTTTTTTTTCCTTCATTTGGTACAAAAAAATAAAACAGTGTGCTGCTTCTCTTTCTCATTTAACAAGCCAGTGAGTGCCATTACAGTGTATTAGTATGGAGCACTAAAAGGGAAAAGCTGGAAATATGATGCTGAAAAGTTAAAGTAATCTGCTAGCCCAATGAGAAATTACTTCCATCAGACAGTAATATAGCGGTCTGGAAGGCTCTGAGATAAATGACTTGGAATATGGAATCACCTTCCTTAGTATTTTTCACATCTCTTGGTTTCCATCACCCAAACTGCACTTCAGAAATTCACTGTATGAGAAGAATGGAACAGGAAAGCTGGAGAAAAAAAAATACAGGTATGCAATCTAGAATGTTCTGAAAAAAACAAATAGTGCTGTTACCAGTGTTCCCATATTAAGTTTCAGTTTGTTAAAAATCACAAGTCAATGTTGTTGCTTGGTTACTTTTTCCCTTAGGAAAATGGTTTTGAAATCCAAATGGTTAACCAGGAAAATGGTTTGGGAGCCTAAATGAGAAAATGATAAAAACAAAACTCTACTGAGAATTTACATTTATTCTTAAGGATGATAGCTGTTGATATGAAGTGTAATTGCACTACAATTGATATTCACAATGTGTTTGTATAAAGGTGTGATAAGTATCATCCATTCAAAGCCTAAAAATGAAAGCTCAAGAAAGTAGATAACTGTCATTTTTTTTATATATATATTTTATATATAACTGTCAGTTTGGCCATTTTATTCAATGCTTATTTGCATGATTAAATCAAATACTGAAGTCTTTACTCAGGCTGAAGAAGGATGTGTAGTCTTCCCCTACTGAGAGTAGAGTCTACAACAGATCTAACACTGACAGATTTGTGCTCTTAAACTAGAGAATGTCCATCTGAAGATTTTTAAAATGGGCAGTTTGAATACATATCAGGTCTACAGAGGTTCATCCAAATAAATGCTAAGCCTTTAAAAATCCTTCCTGCTTTGCAAAGTCCTACAGAAAAAATAAGTCTTGACATCCTCTCTAATTTGTAGTTCCTTTTATTCACAGATACCTATTGTGCAAAAATTTATTATCAACGAGAGCTTTTTACCTCTTTGCTTTTTTCACTTCTTGATGTCCTTTGCTCAAGGCATACCTCT
>PTEX01000001.1:11082114-11092329 GCA_003342815.1 Eudromia elegans | reverse complement strand
TCCTTCCTTCCTTCCTTCCTTCCTTCCTTCCTTCCTTCCTTCCTTCCTTCCTTCCTTCCTTCCTTCCTTCCTCCCTCCTTCTCTTCTTCCCTCCTTCCTTTTTCTTCTTCTTCTCGGCATGAATTTCACAATATATTGTTTACTGGCTGTTGCTGCAATTTGAATCACATTACAATGAGGGGGACAGGGGCGGGTATTTGTTTTATTCTAAAATAAGTATATAAAGGAAACACGCTCCTATTAAAATACTCATGGAAGTTCTCCAGATCATTATTTTATTTCTCTTTGAGGTGGAGAACATCAGCATACAAAATGAAAATACAGATTATGCTCTCAGAAATCATAGATTCAAACATCTCCATAATATGTTGGAACTGTGATCGTAAATGTAAATGGGTTCTGATTCATTCTAGGTAGAGTCTCACAAACACTTTTTACACAATTCAATTCTATTCAAGCTTTCTAAAGAACAGTCTGTCCCTGGGCTTACATGAAGTCTGCTCAGAAAGTGATAAATACAAGGTGGTGAACAAAACATTCAATGTAAGCAATTTAAGGTTTTCCGAGAAACTTTCAAAAAGACTTTCTGGGAGCTATGTGGAGATTTCTGGAGTGTCTGCTGGACCAAAAGATTCTACTGAAGCATATACTACTACATGCAATGCTACAAGTACCAACATTACTCCTGTTTTAGAGGGTTGTTAATAATTTTTGCTATAGGATCTTATTCTTCCTTCTTTTATCAGCTCCTAATGAAATACTGTGTTCAAAAGGGATTGCTCCAGCAATCATAGTACTCAAAGACAGTACCAGTGAATGAAGAAATATAACCTGTCAGTGCAATTTCTTTCTGCACTGATAATAAGCCACTTCAGAATAACCAGCTTGAAAATAATTTGTGAGCAATATTATCTCTGTCACACAATATGGGCTTTTATAGAAGGCAGTATTATATTTACGGATGCTGTTAATTTACTGGGAAGGTTAAAGTTCTTTTACTTTGATTGTTCACTGGTAGGAGACCTTTTCAAATACAAATTAAAGAAAAAAAAAAAAACAATCAGAACATAAACAAGTGAAGAGAATCTGAAGAGTACCAATCCATTACTACAATTTGGACATTGATGCTAAGCAGTGAAATCCTTAATTTTTTCTTACATAATAGTAAATGCAGAACAGTACAGTAGGATGAAGCTTACATACTCAGTGCTGGTCAACAGAATATTCCTGAAAGAAGCTCTACAAATTCTTCCATATCTAATGAGACTCAGAGGAAATATCTCCACCTATTAACAGCAAACAAGGATTTTAATCTTCCTTTCATGGAAAAAGAATAATGGAGAATATTTTTCAGTAGTTGTTACATGTTGGTCTCACTCCATGATGAGTAAGATTTGCTTGAAATCAGCTTCTACACTGCTTAGAAAGTCATATGAAGATGATGTGTTAGTTCACTTTTGCTACTACTGCTAGCTAGTGTAGAATAGATGGGCACTATGGGCTACATACAAAGGTCAAATCATCTGCAGCTAGACCACAGCTGTAGATCAGACCTGCTCTTGGAGTTGCAAAGGATGGTTACTGAGGCTATCATGTCTAAAATAGATGCCCTCATTCGTAAAGATATAGGTAGGTAAGGTCTATATTCCTGAACATAATAACTGCCTACCTCTGTGTCCCTAAGTAGACACTCAAATCATTAAAAAGGGCATCACATTTTAAGGGAGAGATTGTTTGGGAACATTTTTACTCTATGAATGTTTTCAGGGAGTTACAGGGCTATTCTTGAGCAAATGTATAGAAAACTTATACCAATTTTATTATTGCACCATGCTGACAATTTTAAAGCTGTACCAAGATTCTTATTTGATGCTATAGTCAATACAGTACAGTATGTCTTCAGTCTTGTTGATGCTAGCAAAAACTTTTACAAACTGTGCATGATTTGTGAGTAGACTGTGCCTGGAGCAAGGCCTCATAAAAAAAGATGTAGGAAGCATTTATAATACTCTTGTGAGCTCTGTTATGCCTTTTCAGTGGATTGTTCTGTCACTAAAGCTGTGACAACTTCAGACCTGAAAAGCATGTGATACTTGTAAAATCAGTCCATAAAATCAATCTGAAAATATCAATAATGACACACTCTAACTTCACGATTCTACATTCCTATCCTGTGTTCTGCTTATGATGTTTAATATGCCTTTTGCAAACAAATTTGAGACCACTTTCAACTAATTTTGATAGAGCTCACAAAAATAGAAAAAGTCCCTGAAACATCAGAATCAGGGCAGACTAAACAAATTGCTAATAATTAATTAACGCTTATTAAAGCTCCTGCTGATGGAAGAACTGCAGCTGGAGGGTCAGGGGACAAACATAACTTGCACAAACCACATCTCACACTGCCAGAAGGCCAAGTACAACAGGTGGATTGTAGGTGAGAAGGAGCACATGATATAGCGGTGAGGGGAAGCAGAAGATGCAGGAGAGAACTAGAAAGAATTTTAGGTTCTGAGAAGAACTGGGACTTTTGGAATTTTGGATGACAGTAAAGAAAACTAGTCAGGATTGTAGAGGATAAGAATATGGCTTCGTTATTCCCACTGTTCACAGAAAAGTTTTACAACTGAATCCCACACATTTGAATTTGTAATGTAATATACACTACATAACAAATTATTTTTACATCTGGTAACTGCAAATAAGTAATTTTTTTCAGGCACATTATATGATTTTGGTTAAGCTTTATAGCACTGTAATGAAGATTTCCTTGAAAAGCCGCATAAACCTTGATGTGCAGATATTTCACTCTTTACAACCTAACTATAATACTCTGTGAAGCTATGGTGCCAAGCTTTTATGAAATGCTTGGTTTCATTGCAGAATTCTTTGTATGAATACAGACATATGGCAGATGTTTTGTATATGTCTAATTTTTGTTTGTCTTCCTTCTAAAAATTGTGTTATTTCTATGCAAATTCCTGATATTTCAGCAACTTTATTAAGATCTGATAAATATGTTCAGTATTGTATCTTCTAATAGGAATAACACTTAAAGACAATATGCCTTGTCAGCAACTTCTATAAGATTTCGGGAGACACTCCAAAATTTTGGTTTTGTTTCATTTTGAAGTTCATTATTTTAACACATTTAATATGTACATGCAATATAAAACACTATGTTCCTATTTTTCACTGAGATGTCTAAATAACAAGCAATATGATTTTGTTTGTTCCTTTCACTTTTTAAAATTTAATAATTAAAGAGAAAACATATCTAGTCATTCACTACAGTCTGATTTTATTTGTTGAATACAAAATACATGCACACTAGAAACAGAATTACAGTTAGAGAAGTTTTGGCCCAATTTTATTTAGATTTTCCTAAATGAAAAATATTCTGTAATTTCTGTGATATGGAATGGGAGTGTTCTTCTGCATTACTAAGTATGTGTATTGGTCTCATTACAACCAGCTGACAACACATCAGAACAGCATGACCGTTTGAATAATGCAGTTAGAAACATTTTCACACTCTTTGAGTATAGCAGCTGGATAGCATGCTACCAAAGTACTCTTGGCCTGACTCATTGGTATCATTACAAACATCTGCCAGGGAGCTTATATTCTTATCACTTTTTAAGAAGGATGAAGCGATTAATGATGGAGATGTCAGAAACACTGCAGTTCAGCAAAGCATGTATTTTGTAATTAGAGGTTCTAATAGCTAGCGTTATTACATACATAGATAAATTCTTTCTTGATGTAATTCTATTGATTTCACTGGAGTTAGTTACAGCAAGGATGAAAAGAATAAGACAGCAATTCACAAAGGGAAAACAGAGATGAAAGGAACTGTGCCTAATATAATAAAATGTACTGAAAACAGGATTACTGCCATGCCTTAAAAGTGTAAGCATAGGTTTAATCTATATACTCAAACAATAAGTGAAATGGAGGTGAAAGGAAGGCTGCCCTCCTCCAGGTCAAATCATTCCAAGGAGAGAGAGCAGCATGTGATGATATGACTTAAGAATATAGATGTAAATGTGACTACAAAACTAGTCATCAAATTTAAGTTTGGAATTTGCCTCCCACAAATGCATTTTGCAACACTCCCCTATCCTGCACTAAGCACATTACCCCATCTCTCTATATATGCATGTCTGGTGCTCTGGATTGCCTGTAGTAATAGCCTAGACATGACAGAGCATGGGTTCAATTTTACTAATGGCTCCACACCCCTTCTATTCCACAAATAGCATCTTACTATTGAAAGTCTGAGGAAAAAACACTTTAACGATTATTTGACAAACGACAAAATTAATGAGGCATCCTGACTAAGTCTTTAGGTTAGGACCTTAAAATCTGTGAAATCCAATCTTTTGTTTGCCATGTTTTTCAAGGTTTTGATATATTAGATGTCACTGGTCTGGATTTTAAATGTTCATGAAATTCTAATTATTTCCTACTTAGAAGGGAATATTCTGAGATGGCCACATAAAATTCCTCAATTACACATCAGATTTAAGCAGACCACAAAATGAACCACTAAGCCACTAGGAGAAGTCAGAAAACATATTCTCCCTATGAGTAACCAAGGATGATGACAAGAAGTCCATTCATCTTTGCCTAACTAATGAACTGATGGTTAGACTATACATCTAGGAGGCAGGAAACCTGGGCTTTATAGCCTATTTAGAGCAAAGGAAATTGAATCCCTACCTCCTATATTACAGGAAAATGCCATGATCACCAGGCAAATGACCTGAATCAGACTATTTTTCACTCCTCTTCCAAAAGTTAAGCCACTGTGAAGCAAGGAATACAAATCACAAAATTTGGTGGAAAGCAGACAGGATAACGTCTGCCAAAGCCCAGTAGATAAGACACTCAAAAAGGATTAAAACAAAAGCTACAGACTTATCTCACTGAAACATATACACACACTTTTAAATTGTCTTTGGATAAAAATTAACCTGAAGAGACTTGAACTGTCTTCTAGAGATACCTAAGATATCTATACAGCCACTGAAAACAGAAAACTCAATGTCCTGATGTAGATCTATATAGGACTTATTTCTCTCTTTGAATAGCAAAACTGGGCACATTGGCTCATGCTCTCAGCTCAGACACTTAGGCTGTGCCTATTTATGAATCCAAGTTCAATTTAACAATTCTCAGAAATAAATTTGATCATAAAATTGTTTTCCTTGTCCAAGTCTCAGATGTGCCAATCTCACAGGCCAAGTGAACTCACAGAATTGACTTGTACCTGACTCCTTCCTAAGCTAGAATAGTATACCCCAAAACTGCAGCATGTCACACAAAGGAGGTTCTCCTTTATCGCAAAGCAGGCCTGCACACTACTTAGCTATAGAAATCCCTTATTTTGTGATTTGAGGTAGTACCATTCCCTTAAGAAATGGCAAATGTATTACTCACTTCAAGTGTAAGAAATTACTACAGAGTTCTGCAAAATACCACCCCCAATAAAACGTATCAGTGAGCCAGCATAATAAACATCACTATTCAACCTCATCTTATCCAAACCAACTATCTTTCAAAGAGATGACTGTCTTCTTTATGGTCTATCTAGAGGGACACAGATTAAGTTATCTATACTGTTATGAGAAGTATGTATCAGTTCCCCATGACCCCTAAAACTTACATATATGACATTTCTATCCTTAGAGAAAATCAAATACTGTTTTAGCTGGAATAATTAAAAGATTTCTCTGCAGGAGAAAAACTTAACTAAACAGGGATTCTCAAACTTCTCACAGGAAAAGGAGGAACAGAAAGGAAACTAAAACGTGCTCAGAGATCTGGCCTATGGGAAATAATGTGGTTTTCACATTATTTCAAAACAGGCAATTGGCCATTTTGTTACTGTTAATTATTTCAACTGTATAGGAAGGCATTTCTTTCTTTTATGTCTCACTGATCAGAACTGGCTCTTTGTTAGCTGTCCTCAGCCGTATTATCACATGCCCATTTAAGTCTAGGAATATTGCTCCAAGACAGTCTTTTAGCATAATCACCTCTTGCTGCTTCCAAGATGTAGCAATGTATTATATCTTCAAGAGCACATCTTTGAGTTTTATGCTACATCCAAGTTTCTTTACCGTACTAGATATGTCCAATATCCATCAGTAGAAATAAATATTTTTTCAGAAATCAGACATGATACTATTCAAAGAGGGACTGCATTCAAGTTTAAAAGTATAATCTCTATGATTATAAATGATCTAAAGCAACTGAGGAATAGTGAATCAGAACTAGAGAGCAGAGAAACTATTCTAAATTCTGCATTCCAGAATAGTACAGCATCCCTCATAGATTAGGATACAGGCTTTCAATTACCTTGAGCATATTCTTCAAAAAAAATTATACTAAGGTGTTCCCTGTGAGGGAAAGAAACCCTGTGCCTGTACCTCAGAGACAACTTAGAGAATTCTTCAGTAAGTGCAAATGGAGAAGCACAGTGTCGTTAGTTGAAAGAAATAACTAGGCACCCAGCAGCAGTTGCTGATGTCCCAGAATATATGGGAACTGTGTAGATAAAAGTGGACATATCACATTGGTTTGGGACCAAGATAATCTAAGCTGCTGTATGTCTGATTTACTTCAGTGCTGTTCTACTTCCTCTGCCAGCTGAACTATGGATTCATATCCCTTCCTTGAGCCAGTGCTTGTACATGTGTAACTCTCGAGGACTGTATTCAGGAAACGATGTGGCTGAGAACTATCTGGCTTTCCAGGCAGTTTCCAGGAAAGTCTGCCTTTCTAGGCAGTTTCCAAAGTACTCTGTGCCTGCCCAGGAGAGAGGTCAGGCATGTATAGCCAGATGGAAAGGAGTACAGGACTGGCGCAGTCTGGGTTTAGATTGGTTCAGGTTACCATAAGCTGAGCTCTTAGGAGAAAGAAAGGTCTGATTCCTCTTTATCTTGTTGATTTGTTTTCTTGTCCTACGCTCATTGCATGTTTTTATTTACATTACCCAGTCTTTACTTCCACCCTTTGCACTTGGTTCACTTCCAACTTCCTGCCTCAGTTGTATAATAAGATTGCCCATCTCTTCTGAAACTCAAGTCTCACCATGATATCTTCCTACTGCAGAAACTCTGCAAACTGCATTGCCTCCCTGCATACCCAGCAGCATCATATGCATATGAACAGGAAAAGTAGATGAGAGCAAATCCTCACAGGCAGGAATTAACTGGATTGATAAACAACCAACATCACCCTTTAGGTCCAACTTCAGGGTAAAGAAATTTGTGTGCAGATATAATGCTGCTAAGTATCAGAGCTCTATTCCAGATACTTAATGAAAATATAGCAGGATAATATAGCTAAACACAAATGGTTAGATGAATGCTTTTCACAGTTTTTCAAAGGACTTAACACCTTCTATGCTTTTGAAAACACTCGTAATAAAATAAAATTAGACCTTGCACAAATCTGTCACTTCCTGGGCTACCATGACCTACATCAATATTCTTTTCAACTATTATTATGTGCTAAGCTCGTCAGTCAATTTCTTGTTGAAATTACAATTTTCAATGTGACAGGTCTATCTGAATTATTTTTCAAGTATGATTTTAATAGATAATGTGTCTAAAGAATTATCAAAATTCCTATGCTATTGCATCTATTGCATGGGTTTTATTCATTGTCTGATTTGTTCAGGCCAAGAATTATAGCTTTTTTTGCACAATTTAACAGAAATTTGGGGGGGGGCATTCTCAAAAAATAAATGCTTCAAAATGAATGTATATGTGTAACAGCTTCAACTTCTAACATTTGTACCATGAATAATCACACTATATGAAATGGATGTATACACTTTTTAGTACTGTTTTAAATTCTTGATGTTTATATGACATACCAGTCACCAATCTCCATAGTCTTAGTCTTCTTCACATGTAGTCCTAAACTACATTCAGGATCACAATTTCCTGTTAGCTTCTTATGACAATTCTTTAGATCAAGATGAAGGGATACACTGGCCTCATGGAAAATATTTTCTGTAATCTTGGTCTGTACGTAGCATTCTTGCTACAGTCAAGTCAATGAGGGAACTTGGTTGATGAACTGCTGATAAGTGGATCAAATGCATAATAAATTTATTCCATAAATTGACCGTTCACAAATTGGGAGAGTGAAACTTAATATGACATGGCATGGCATGGCACGCATGGCATGCCTGAGTAATTCCACTGCTTTAATTTAGTATAGTCTGAAGGTTTATTTTGTTGAGTACAATATCCGAACATGACACTGAGATACAACTAAGGTAATGCCAAAAACCAGCTTGAATATAGGAAACCAGCCGACCTGTGGTGATATGAAATGTACACTTAAAATTCTCAGATCTGGGTTATAGCTGAGGGTAAGTATAGGAATCCAGAGTTATGTGAGTACCTAACAACAAAATAAAACCACTGGGAAGGACATTTATAAAAAATAGTATTTGTATTTTCAGTTATTCTGTACTTCTAAGCCTCTCCAAATATTAACTCAAGATTTCCAAATTCACTGAGATAAGTTTTTAAGGTTTGTTGAATTTATGTTCACTGTTGGGAAACTGAGGCAGAGAGATGTAGTGACTTACCCAAGGCCACAGAGGGAGTCACTGTCAGAGCCGGGATTAGAGCTCAGGAGTTTCTGGCTCCCAGTCCCAAACTCAGACCACTAGACCATGGCCTCAGACATTTCCAGCTGGTCTTCAGTCTAAAAAAAAGTAAATTCTCAGGTATGTTACAAATATGTAACATATATATATAATATTTCTTTTGATTTCAAAAAATTGAATGTCATGGTATGAATGAGAGCACTTTATTGCTGGTTAGTCAACGATGAAAAAGAAGCTGGTACAACTTATCCAATTTATCTTCATCATACATCTGCCTCTGATAAAGTTCTGCAGAAAAAAAAGTCTTCATTTAAATTGCAGCCAATGCAAACAACTATAGTATTTCTCAGGGTAAGGAACAAATTGCCTTTCCAACCCAGCCAGCATGTCATTTATATTAATGGCAAAGAATGCTAAGTTGTTCTCTGTGTAAGTAAACTCTATTAAGAAAGTCACGTCCCTTGGTGAAGCTAGATCCTTAGTAAATTTTACTAGCTAAGCACTGAGCTCCATGTCAGAGTAATTACACCTTTTATCCACTGTGAGCTCTCTCTTAGCTTCTTCATTTCTTAATTTCCCACTTCAGCTAATTTAGCAGTAAAATCGCAAAGGTTTAGAAAGGTTAGCTACTGAGGAACTGGCGCATGAATATTCTCTTAAGCTCCATGCATTGAAATCACATCATGTAGAAGAAGGAATTAATTAAGTAACAATTAGGTAGTGATGGATCATTGACAACATATATACACTTTGGTTCTAAAATTAATCTCCCCTGTAAAGCCAATACATTGTGTATCTTCTCATTTAGACACTGGGAAGTTTTGTACTTGATATATAAAGGTGAAAGAGTATCTCAGAAAAAAAAATATATATATTTTCTGGCGCTATTGAAACTACACGCTTTTTGAAAAAAAAAGTATTTTTTTAAAAAAGAACTGAATGAAGAAAGAGAATAGCAAAAGCAGAATAGTTTTTAAGGTAGGTGATTTTAAAGTGACTGTAGGGACATTTGCTATATGAAAGCACTTAGTATGTTCAAAGTGCTAACAATTGTTTAGTATTCTTTCCCTTTCTTTTTCTACAAGCATCTTCTTTTACAAGTTGCCATATTGTTTCCTTGTATTGACAGTCAGCTGCTTAATATATAGATTGGCAGTTAGCCCAGTCAATCCTGAATTCTAAAAGCCTCTTAGCAGATGGAAAATCCTTGGTTCATTCACACCTTGTAGAAAGGATGACAGGGCAGAAGTGACATCCAGATCCATTTAGAGTATACTTTGAGTCTGATTCTCCTTTGCCTTGCACCTTGTGTAGTCATTTATAGCTGCGCAAAGTGAGCACAAAATGGGCATAAAACACTGTGTGAGGAGAGAATTTTGATTTGGTTGCATTATTTCCAGAGGTGATTACAAAAAGTGCCAGGCATTGAAAAAAAAATTGGCTCTGCATAGAAAGCCTAAATAATTTTGACACAAAGCACAGAGTGGCAGCAGCACTTTCCAAACAACTTAGGAAACTGCACTTACACTTTGGAGGAAAAAATGGTATTTTCATTTGGAGTTTGCTTGGTATTTTCA
>PTEX01000001.1:11016484-11082058 GCA_003342815.1 Eudromia elegans | reverse complement strand
AAAACCCCAAAACATTAAAGTCATTATAGAAAAAGAATTTTTTTTTCCTGGCAGGATCTCCACTAGTAAGTACTACTTTTTCATGTGCTACTTCTAATCCCAGTACTTAAAAGTTGCACTTCTACACATGCATCTGAAATGAATGCAAAGTTGGTATTGTCACAACAGCTGCTCTCAGTCCATCAGAGTTCAATACTGTTCTGCCTTTAGCATGCCTTAGGTAGCAAATAATTGTCCTCAGCATTTACCAAACTGTGATTTCTCTGCAAAATTACACGGGGCCCTATGATAACACAAGACCTACTGTTAGGTATCCTCAAGTTATTAAAAAAAACATTAGCAGGAAGGGCCTGCAAATACTAGGTTAACAACTGTGTCAAAATTGAAAATTAGCAAATCAAGGACCTTATCTTTCTATAACTGGAGATGTGATCAAGATTTATTTTCATTTAATGTTAGACATTTAATGTGTAGTAATTCACTTAATATATTTGGACATCAGCTACCCAGTAGTTCCCGGGACCATTTTCCTGGCCCTTCTCAGGGAAACACTTTCTGCTATACTTAGATGCCCAGTAACTCAGGTATGTTGATTAGGAGCAAAAATAAAGTTACTTGACTGCAACAGCAGTTGCTGACCCAGGAGTACTGCTAGGAGAAATAACATCTCCTGGTATTTCTGTTTAGTGTGCTTTTTATTTTATTTTTTAATGAGTTTTATTCAGTCACATGAGGTTAATGTAGAACATAATCACTCCTAACTTCTCTTACCCTTCAAGCAAGCAGCCATAAACCAAACATACATTTCTGAGTAATAGTGCATTGCAGGTTGGCCTTACTTCTTATTTTTCCCTCCCCACACACCCTCTTTCTGGATTCAGAGCTTCTTGAAACACTATAATTTGCTAGCTTGGCTTGGTTGAAAAGTACTCTGTGTGTGTTTGTATGTATATGCAATACCAACTGTTGAAAGATGCTTGAAGTTACATCAGGGCTTATGCTCAGAGCTGCTCTGCAGCTGGCTCTTAGGCTGAACCTCTCTTCACCGAGGCAAATTATGTCACTATGTAGGATAGAATCTGTTTAAAGACATTGTACTTGACATAGCCATAATTTTATGAAGATGGGGCATGACTATGATTTTACTTATGCTAATCAAAATCATGAGCAATTCCATTCATATCCGTAATAATAAAGAGCTACCAAGCGAGTTCAGAACTTGTTTTCTGGGTTTCTGGTGTTAAATCTGAAAGGATATAAACTGAGTCTGAATCACTTAATTAAAGACAGATACTAAAGCACGTATCCTCTGTTTGCTTTCATTACTCAATCATGCCATTAACATAGAACATCAAAAAAAGAACTGTAACAATGATTGGAAATCTGCCACAGTACATGAGTTTTCCACTTCACCTTTCATATAGAGAATACCTCTAAATTCATGTGATTTAAGGCAATATTTTTGGTATGTCAAAGTTATTGTAATATTAGGTCTTTTTGTCCTTGGAAGTTGCTGCTACTATTTCAAATATTTATTTCCTACCTTTCTTTTTATATGATCATTATAATAACTTGAATGGAAAAGATCTAAAGTCAAACAATATTTAAGTAACAGCTCAGAGAATGCGTTAGTTTTGTAGTGCTGCCAGTTAAGTAAATTATCTCTGATAAATACAGTAGTATCAAAGCAGTGATTATAATTCATAAAGTTTGCTTTGTAGATATAAGATATCACCAAAACTTTCACCAAAAAGTGAAAACATGCTAGTTTTCCAAAATAAAGACATTCTAAACCAAAAAAGGTTTTGCACCAGTGCCTATCTCCTGCTCAGGAAGAGAATAAAAAAAGTGTGAAGGGAACGATGGGCCTTTATTTAGTCCTCACTAATAAGTAGTTTACAATAGAATGGCAAGTAGAGTTTAAGATTAAATATTCTTGAACTTGCACTTATTTAAATATGGGATCGAGCTTCCTATAAACTTTTTTTTTTTTTTTAGAAAAAAAGATTATAGGGAGAAAATATTATCTCAAGAGGTCTAGCAGACTATATTATTCCTCTTTAAGATCTTTTCTATTTTTGAAGTCTTTTTGGAAGAATTTTTGGTATCTGAGAACATTTTCTACAAATCTAAACCTCAGAAGCTATCACTGTCATTTACACTGTCAGCTTTACTACAATTTCTTCAAGTCCAGGACACAACATCAGATATTTAAAGGTTTCAGCACCAAACTAGGACCAAAAGGAAGGTAAAATAATGACTCTCTTATGTTTTCTTTAGGTCTCGCTTATTGCCTCATTGAAAGCTGAAGATCTGTCTCTGAAACTTGCTTTTTCAGCACAGGGGAAAATCTGCTTTCTTCAGCAAAATTATTTCTTACCCAGTTTCTGAAGAACATTTTCTTTTCACCTGTTGAATTGAACACATGGGTTCAGTTTTATGCCCTGCACTTCAGTACAGGAAAATTCTTGCACAGTAAAGCAAAAGAATGCATTTTTCTTTCCTAAAATAAGTGTTTTATAAACCACTGGTTGCTTTCAAGTAAACTTGTACACAATTGCTACTCTTTTCACATCTGTGGGAATTATACATATTTCCTGTCTCTGTGTTAGCATGGGTATGTGTTTCAAAGAACCCACTTGGGCACATAATTTAATAATAAGGCACCAGACTCTACATATCTGTACTGAAACACGATTTAAGACCTTTCTCTCTATTTTTTCAGTAAACTACACTAAAGAGAAGCTTAAAAAAAAACACAGAAAGACAAGTGGCCTACCGTGGTTGTCTTTATCCGTCCCCCTGGTTGCGTGCAGGTCCAGCCTGATTTATTGATTAGCAAATCACAGCCTTCTCCTTCTAAACATGGAAGCATTTCACACCACTGTTTTGTTTTGATAATTCGTGCTATGGAAGAGAAAAACAAAAATAGTTGGCAGAAGGGTTCACATTTCACTTATCTCTGAACACTTTCTCATTAGAGTTGTCTATTTTCATCATCTGATAATGCAGCCATAGGTTAGGATGTAGACAGCCTGAGGCAATTTGCAAAATTATTTACAACACCTGCTGTGCCAAACAGTTTCATAATAAAGACAGGAATTCAAAAAACAACAGCAAAACACAAGGCAGTCCTTGTGTAAGCAGAAAGAACATAAAAATTAGGTAATTTTCTAATTCCATGCTCCCTCCAGTTGGTGAAGTATTGTTCAGGGTGCTAATAACTGAAGAGGAATTGTTATTACTGATCATGATGGTATCCAAAAGAGACTTAAGCTGAGATCCACTGTGTTAGACTCTGCATAAACCTGAACAGACACTTATCCTGAAGAGCTTAGAAAGTAAACAGACGTGAGAGACGCAGTGGTGAGAGAAGAGCTATAATACATGAGTGGAAGGAAAAGGGAAAGGCAGTGACTGTGAAACTGTGATAATCATAGCAGTAGGCATGGGTAAGGGCAGGAATGAGGAATGCAAGAAGGACAAGCATTGAAGGAATTGAAGGTTAAGAAACTGTGGGGAGAGAGACAGCAAGCAGAGGGAAAAGACTGAAGCGTAAACCTTATTATGCTGTTATTACAGGGGAGGGGAAGTCGCCAAGCAGCCTTGACTGCAAGACGTCGTGCTGGGTGCTTGGTGGCTCCTACTAGCACCTAGTGTCTCTGGCAAGCTGTTTCTACAGAATTTCCTCAAGGTCACATAGCAAACAGTCTGGGAGCAACAGAGCTCCGACTGCATTAAACACTCTGGAGAGGAGTTGTAGGCAGAGATTTTTTTCCTCAAAGAGGGACAGCAGGGAGGAGGGTAGTTTTGTGTGTGTGTATGTGTGTGTGTGTGTGTGTGTGTGTGTGTACGGTCTCTTTTATAGTATCTGAAAGCCTTCTGGTAGAGTATGCAGCATTATAACTAACATCAAACATTTCATTTCTTTCTCTAGCTGTAGTCAAGAGTTTCTGGTGGTGCTGAGTTTGGAATATACATAAACAAATACACTCACTTGAACAATGCCCTATGTTCATGCTGCATGATACAAGGACCCTCAAGCACTGCCTCATTCACTGAAGCTAGAACGAGACAAGGTTCTTAGTGCACAGAAAATTGTACCCAGCTCCTTCAGGGATCATCTCAACAGTCGTGGGCTTCACTGAGAGAAAGCTCAGCCACCCTAATTCCTTTGAAAGGGTGTTCAAGCACGAAAGGGCAGAACAACACAGATATTGCACACACAGGGACTCAGACTAGGTCTTTCCCTACGGTGAGGTGTGACACCATCCTCATGCAGAAGATTTCGGCAAACACAAACCCAAAACAGAAAAAAAAAGAAATGAAACACAGGGGAAATGTTCAGCAATGTAGGTGTACAAGAAGCTTATGATGCTCCAAATTAATCTTGGGTCCAAGGAGCTGAGGAGCGGCCTTTTTAACCTTGTAGCAGATCCAGCTCTCTCTGATCACCTGAATGTGTGATTCAGCATCACTATTTCCCTGACTTCCTCTGTCTGAAACTACTTAAGAATACAATTCCCAATGCCGCTAGAACATGCCAACAAATAGAACTATAATTTAAAGTCTTTTAATAAAATCCATTCCAATATTTTGACGTGAACAACTTGCATCCTCAGTCCCAGTACAATTGCTGGTGAGCTCCAGCAACATAATGAACACTGATTTATTTCAGTGGAAGCTCCATCTGAAATTCATATTAAGATTTTCATTATAAAAAACACTTTAGCTCTCAAACCTCTGCATAGGAATTTGTACTGATCATTAGGCAATATATACCACTGAAGGAATTACTCCCAAACAATTTTCATAACCACAGATTTTTTTTTTTGAAGCAGATCCACTGAGCACATTTATTGTAGCACATACTAAAAAGAAATCTGGATTGCACTTGGGGTCCATTGGCACTACTCTACCAAGAACTGGACTGTAGAATTTTTCAAGGGTAAAATCTCCTATGTATGACTAATATTCTCACTCTTTCGGAGGGAAGGCATGCATCTAGTTGAGTGCTTTACAGGAAAAGCTCAGTAAACTAACAAAAAGCCTCACCTACCTGCATTCAAACATTTTGCAATTCACGTATCAAAATAGTTATTTCTAGCAATATGCCAACGATATGAAGGATCGCTAAAAAAACTGAATAATCAGTTAAACTCTAAAATTCATATTAATTGTCTCTACTCTCTCAGGTGGGAGGTTTCCCTGGAAACATACATTTATCTAATTTTTAAAAATATTTCTCTCCTTTAGGAATTACTCTTACTGTGTGCTTGATTGCTTTCTCAGAATGGATCTATCTGTTATACCACAAATACAGGGAGTCCCTGTCCTGGGTATTGGCTGTTTCCACACAAACTTGGAACACACCAAGAGAATCTGACAGAACATAAAATCTAAATAATTTCTGTATTGAACACATAGGCTAGCCTATACACTTAGGCTGTGAGAATTCAAGCATCTTATTGTTTTGGGGTGGGAGAACCTATTCAGCTCAGCTAGTTTAAGGCTTATCAGGATCAAAGTGGTTTATGAATTTATTAATGGCAGGTAACCATCTGTAATCACTGAACTACACATTCAAGATCAGTACTAAACAGCACTAAATACTGACCACAATGTGTGGCACATAACATTGGTATGTTTGTTCCACAAACACACGCGCTAATACAATTTACCCTCACATTCCCTTCTTACCAAGCTTTACTACCCAGACCATTTGCTGAGAGTGGGCCTCACAGGCCCTTACGCTGCAGTAGAAATTGAAGCTTTTACAGGCACATTATCTTCTATTAAGCAAATGCTTAAGCACATTTTTAGAGCCCAGGCCACAGCCATCTCTGTGGTATTATTTCAGTCCTGCATTTTTGCTTTTAAGTTTGCCCATTATAGCAGAATGTCACAGTAAAGTAAAATATAAAATATATAGAACAAAGTATAGAGCAATTTTATCAGTAGAGCATCAAGAATTTTCATCAGTAACTTAAGCTGAGTTACACTAGTCAAAGGAAAGGAATACAGTGTATTTCCTGAGGCAGTATCGTTGCATTTTCACTGTGTATATTCACAAGGGGTGAAACTCAGCCCCGTGGAGACAGACAGCAAAAAGACTATCAGACTCTTGGAAACCACTCCAAGCTCCATTATAAGGAATTAAGTGGCACTTAAATGATACATAGGCTTTGTGCAGACTTGCTGCAGAGAACTGAATTTCATCTTAAGAATGTGATCTGACACTGCTTTGCGTTTCCTAAGAAGGGCTGTTCCCTCTCACTTAAACTGAAGCTAATGGGAACTGACGGTGCTCGGCACATGGTAGAGCCACTTTCTTGGATGATGCCGTTGGAACTGGGGAACAAATGGAGCCTGTCCAGGAGCTTCTCACACAAACTGTTCGGATATGCTCCAGGCAGGCAGAGGTTACGGTGACATGATGCCAAGATCCCCGCTAAAGTGTTCTTAACTCTTTTGTATAACAGAACACTTGCAATGCATTTCCAGTTACTTGTTAAAAAGAAAAAAGCCTCTGTCCAAAATCAGTATATCCCAGTTTCAGAACATTCAACTCAGACGTGCATTTCAAAGCACTCTGGATGATTTTTTTTTTTTTTAAATTTTCTTCTCACACATTTGCTGTTCAGTCAGGCTGTTATCAGCTGCTGCATTTCACAATGCAACAGTATGGTCTTCTTGTGACATCAAATAGAGAGATAAACCTTGCTCAGCAGCAGCGAATGCAGAAGCTTTCAGCCATCTAAAACCATGTTACACTAAAATGCAGGAAGATTATTACGTAGAAGCAATTTGGTAATAAAATTAAAAAAAAAAATCTCTTACTTTCTCATTGAATAAGAATATTGGTATAAACAACATTTGGCTACTGAGACTGATTTCAGAACACACAGCATTTTTAGACATGAAAACTGAGATGTGACTATTAACATACCATAATGAAACACATAATGTAGGAAACTAAAGAAAAAAAAGGAAGGTTGTTACAAACCAGTTTATAAACCAGTTCCAGAAGCCTGAAGGAGATTCTTTGCAGTGAACAGAGGGGAAAATTATCTGATTCTTAAGCACAGTTTGAGGTCACCTACAATTCTTATCTAACTGCATATAGCTATGGAAGTCCTCTTTCAAAATATTTTTTTCCCTGATAGCTTGTAGCACTTAAAGCAAGATTAAAAAAAAGACCTAGGAGGAAATATTTCATTTTTTTTTTAATATATTTTCATATATTATTGCACGATTCTTCTCTTTGCTCTTTGAAGAAAGCTGATCAGCATAGCTGATTCCCACAGCTGATGTAGTTAGACAAACATATTTATCCTAGTGATCGCCTTCCTTATTAACGCTGAGCAGGATCTACTACTCGATCACCTCTAATTCATGACTGGTTCTGTCATAACCTCTCTACTCTCTGTATCTCTCTTCTCTTTTTTTTTTTTTTCCCTTCTTCCATGTTATTCAGGTGTAGCCTGTCTTTTCTTCTCTGCTAGATTCAGAGCTGATGTGTGTCTTTACTTATCAAGTATTCCAACTATGAATAACTTCTTAAGTTTAATGAGTTTAATTTGCACCTGGTAAATAACGATTATTGTCTCCATTTTGTAGAGAAATTAATCAATTTGCCCAGGGTCATACAAGTTTGCTGTGGAGGTGGAAGCAAAACCTCTTTGAGGTCTCAAAATTCTTGGTGATTGCTAGCAAGGAGGCCTTTCCTTGCTCCATTTTTCCTTCAGAATGACAGTATGCTTTAATACATATATATGAGAAGTTAAACAAAGAGAATAATTTTGTGCAAAGTAATAGGCTTTTAAAACCATATATCAGTTAAATTGTGGCAGGAGGAAAGAGGCCAGAAGAAACACAAACTGGATCACAATACTTTAACAAGACATTGTAATCATGAGCTGTCTTTAGAGCAGCAATTTGACTGTAAACGTGTATAAGCCCCAAACATTAATCTATTTTACTATACAACAAGGAAACATTACAAACATTAGATATCTTTTACAGCAGACATTCTGCCCCAGTTAGAAATTGGAAGCAGTGTTAATTCTCAAAGAGTTAGCTTGTCTCAATTATTTATAGGACTTCTAAACCAAAGACTATTTAATCTTAAGAACAGCAATACAGCAATGTCTAGATACCCATTTTGTCATTCTGCTCATGCTGTCAAGGTTCAGAGGGATACTTGAGCTGAAGTGGCAAAATGTGTGGAAGAGTGATCCTGCAGGCAACACATTAACTACAAATTAACATCGAGTAACTAGATGAAGAGTAAAATCCTGAAGGATCAGGCAGAGGCTTTTCCCTTAGATCACCCCAACTCTTGTTTACCAATAGGAGGAAAATCTTATTGTTTTCCCCAGTTTTGAGGAGAGACCTTCTGTATTAATCTGCTCACTGAAAAAGGATAAAAGAGTTGATTTACCATAAGTAGTACAAACTACACCATGCAAGATGCATATCCATGACGAGCAGGTCTTGATTATATCCAACTCAGACAAGTATCTGTACTATCCCAAGCTAGGGCTGCCTACGGGGTTCCTCTACTATAAATATGATTGGCTTTGTAAAACTGAGTCATGGCATGTGAGGTTGCTCAATTAAGCTGTGTCTATATAGGAACTTATTCATTAATCACTGCAGCATAGACAGCACAGTCCAACAAATGATAATTGATTGCTAATACATAATAAGTCCTCAGAAAGCAAAATAGAAGCTAAAAGAAAAAATGCAAAATATAACCAAAAACAACAAGCAAAACAAAACAAATAAACAAACATAAAAGAACAAAAGCTGATGTATAACCCAGAGTCAGGGACCATTATGATGAAATTCAACAGCTCTTGTCCTCTATCCTGATGGTGCCTTCAAGTAGCAAAATTTCCTTGTTTTGATGCCTCAAGCAATAAATAAATAAACAAATGATAAAAACAAACATGGGAGGCTAAGTGTGCAGGAATCTGAACTTTTGTAGTGCATAAACAAGCATATATTTACTGGTCTCTATCTTTGCAGTTCATCTTTGGAGGCCTAATAGTATGTGACTCAGTGATAAAGTTATTGGTATCTTACATTTGGTTACATCCAGTTTTTCACACATTTTTATGAAAGAAACAATATCCTAATAGGGAAAAAATCTTATAAATTAGTTTCACAGTCAGCTTATGCCCATTTTCATTTTAAATGCTAACAGCCAATTTTCTTCTCTTTATAATTGCTCTCATTTGAGATTGTGTATCTCTGTTCATCGTCAGCTCCCTAGCCTTTCTCTGGCAATTACTACAATTGCTTACAAGGAAGAGTAATTCAGCAAATATAACCCATATTTTTCAGCTGCTTATAAAGTAATCTAAAAGAAACACACATACAGACACACACATTCAGTATCATTTGATCTCACAGGATCACAAGCATCCTGAGACTATATCAGAGCCTGAGGACACAAGAAACTCTACGTTAATAAATACAGATAAAAATTGCACATTTTAGACTTTTCGTTGAATACATTATATATGTCGCTAGCCTCTTCTCATCTGGCATTTTCTAACTATTTACCAAAAAGCCTTTGCTTTGAATAGGCAGCCTGCCTCCTAACACAGGCATGGAGTTCAGCGTGTGCCTGAATACCCAGAGGTGCACATACCCACTAGTTTGCAATCTGTGAATGATCTAGTGCTGCTTTGTCTGTGGGTAGTTAGCATTTGCTGTCTAATAAGGGATGCTAATTGAACACCTACCCCAGAGAAAGTCTTTGTCAGGACTCAGTGTCTTCTCTTTCTGTCCCCTGCTGTTCTGCTCCACTGTATTCAATTAGTGTGCTGGAAGCAGAGTAAAATTTACTAAAAATCATATCTGAGATATGCCAGCAGAGAAGCCTTCCGAGATCAGGTTTTCATCACATTTCACTTTGCTGCCAGCACACTCGGAACAGCAAATTTAACAGGAGAGGGACAGCAATTTTGGTACCAAAGAAGAGGATCTGAAGACAACAGCAAAGGATAGAGACAAGGGAAAGATATAATGGAAAGTAGTATGAAAACCGACAATAGAAAATAGAAAATAAAGAACACAACAAGAAAGGAAGGAAGAAGATGACAGCTCAGGACAAAAATAGCTACTGAGGAAGCTGAGTAAGGTCAAAAACCTATGCAGCTCATTCAGTGAAGTCAGCAGGACAATACGGGTAAGTAGAGGCTAAAGAAAAAAAATGAATTTTTTTTTCAACATACCGATTCAAATTCTCCAGATATATGTAGAATAGTTCAGTGGAAGTCTAGATGCATTGCACTTAAATGATGAATGTGAAAGTACTGTGTGATACTCATCGCAATCCCCGTGTTAAGCACCCTAGTAATGCACATGCACAACTGGGCAGCTGTAGAGGAGGAAGAGAGCGCCAAAGAGCTGCAAGCTTTTGACTATGTGCGTGACGATTTCATGGTCAGTAGGAAAAAAGAAAAAAAAGCCCCCAAAACAGCATTCTTGATGTGGCAGCACTACATTCTTTGCAATGAGACTCTATGTGCATTAGAAATGAAATCAGTTATTCTTTAATCCTTTAAAGGCAGTTCTGATAAATGCAGTCAATACTCTCTGTGTGCATTCAAGGGAGAAGCATTTAGCAGATTGCTTCTCCTCTGGCCCTCGCTGCCGTTGGTACTTTCCCAGTCCAGTGTCAGCTTGTACACTGCTGCTATGTGACATGCTGGTGACATTTTTCCTCTGCACTGAAAGACATAATAATTCTCCTGTTCTCAAGTACAATGGGCTTCCTTTGTCAGCACCCACAGCAACGGGAAACTCATTTGCCATGCATGCAAGAATAGAAAACACAAGCAAACTGACCCGAAATATGAGTTTTCATCACTAGCATGGGTAGCAGAACAACAGCTACTCCTATGTGAATGATGTAAAGTTTTAGAAAAAGAAACTCAGCCACAAGGCTGTACTTACACCATAGCTGCCACAACCTATTCCCTTATTTTCTATGACTAGATGCTGTGTTACAGAAAATTCTAATCCTTTTTGGGTTAGTCTGTGACTTTTTGTTTTGATCAAATAGCACACATAAGCTGTGGATTTTAAGACAAATCAATACTGCCTTAAAAAACATTCAGAAAACTCTTAATAAATAAAGCAGATGAAAAACAAAGAGGTAGGAAGGGAAACACATGAGATCACCCTTCACGGTGAGATTACAATTAATATAATCAGGTGTGATTCTTCTGTAACTAAGGAAACACAGAAATATATCTGTGCTATATTTCTTTGTCAGTTCCCCAGGAAACTTGTCACAGTGATGGCAATCATAGCAGTGACGAGCTCTAGATAGCTTGGAAACTGGCTTTTTGTCATGACTTCTGCTTTCATTTACCCCTGTTTCACCAACAGGAGTGCAAATGGGTTTAAATAAGCATCAATGTTAATTTACACAGCATGCCATCAAATGCTAAGCTGTCAATGAGAAACTCTTTTACACATGGTTGTGATATATGTGGACAGTCCTGTCAATCACAAATCTGCCAGAAAGCAATCTGACATCACGACTGTGCAGACTCTGCTTTCTGACTGGCAGATAAAGACATGTGATTTCATTTAGTGTTGCTTTTCATATAAACATAAGATGTTACTGTTCCTTTCTTAGGATTTACATGATGTACATGATGTGATTTTTTTTTATCTCTTCTTTTTTTTTTTGTGATGAACTTGGTGAACAAAAGCCTCTAAATTGAGCAACGCTTTCTTTGTTTTTGCCTTAGTATTTGACAAAAAAATGGAACTGACAAATAACCGTCTTATATTTTACGTAAGATTTCTATTTTAAGAAGACACATAATGCATTCCATTTCCAAATTCCAGCTAATGTGGGGATGTTTTTACATTATATGTGTGATGTAAAACACCCCGGATCCAATCTTCAAAGATACATCAGATTCTGCTTCATAAAAATTCTTCAGATGAATTACAATATAAAATTGTACTACAATAAGAAGGAGCTCTGTAACAGAAACAGCTAATGATTGCAAAGAATAAAGGATCTTTCTTCATCTAATAGCAAAACTTTATGCACTGAAACACATCCAGCAAATCTATGAACACTCGCAGGAGGTAGTTTAAAGGCTAGTATTCACCTTCTCTCCACTATCATTAGAAGATACCACTCAAAATTTCAAAAATATTTATGTGAAATCAGACAGAACAGCAAGATTGGCTATAGGGTGGGAGGGGATTAAAAAGAGGTGGGAGGAAGCATCTGCCATGAAATCGCTCGTATGTCACAGCCACTGTGCTGGCAAGAGGGATCCCTGAACTCTTCAAAATGAGCATGGTGGTTTGGCCAAAGGACATAGGAAGAACATATATAACAACTTTGACTTTCTTTTCTAAATGCTATGGACACTAGAAATAAGGTGCTGTAAACACATTTGCTTTTGCAGCCACTACTGAAATTGTTAAAAATTAGACTTACCAACAAAAAGCAGTTGACAAAGGCAACTGAAAGTTAACCTATGTTTCTTTATTGCCCTTTTCTTTACATTGTGGTAGATTCATAGATTTTAGGGACAGAAATAACTAATTATACTGATCTAATCTGATCTCCAGCATAACAAAGGCCACAAATTTTAACCCATTCCTATAATAATCTCAATAATTTCTGATTGAGGTAAAACATATCTTTTAGAAAGATATCCTCTATTGATTAACAAAGAATGATCACTTCTACACTAACTCTTATGCCTATTAAATGTGCAAGGGCAAAACTTCTCTGTTCCACAGTTTTTAGTGCATTTCCTATGAAACTCCTTCCTAACTCTCATAGGAGTCTCCCACTACTAAACCCTGAATAACTGAGGGGTGCGCTTCACAAATCACTATGTCTTCCTAAAAACAAATCAGATCAAACTTATATCTCTTATTATTGCTTTCTTTTTTTTTCTTTACATGGAAAAGTATATTCAATAATAATAATAATAAATTAATCTATGTTTTAAGTGTTTAAAAAATGACAAACTGTTTTTGGTTTGATATCTGTAATTCTACCTCTTAAATATACGGTTGCAAGTAAGTTGGAATATTCCACCTGCAGAAATTTTCATTACTTCTTCTAATAGCAACCATCTGCAAAAGCTTTCTCAACACATTCAGGCTTATAGAAGCAACGGGCAAGCCTTATTGGAAATATTTGTATTCTTTAACAATATGAGCAGTCCCAAGCTTGTAAGTCTTGACCTAGGCAAAACCTGCAATGGTGTTCTGGAGGGTTCCTCTTGACAAAGTGCTACTTGACCAAGTCTGCAGCGGAGAAATAGCCACTTGTACATCAAGAAAGCATAACTGCTAGTTCTCCATGCCTCTCTTCAGTACAATACTGAATTACGTATATATTTGTGTAGTTTCGTCTTTTCGTCTTTTTACTATCAAATAAAGGTGAAGTGACAATTAATTTCAACCATATTTTATGAGGATTTCTAAGTTTACCAACAAATATGAAATAATCCAGATAAGAGACAATAATGATCATGGAAATGAAAACAGTATGATATACAGTAGTATTGATTTCTAACAGCTGGACTAGGTGGGACTTCAAGCCTGCTGGAAATTTATGCTTTGATTTTGTTTGAATAGGGGCAGAGGCCTGTATAAAAGAAAAAAAAAAAAGGAAAGAAAGAACTCATTTGGCAGCAAATCATTCAGTAATTTTTCTGTGATGTAAATGAGGGGGGTTTCTTTTTTTTTTTTGTTTTTTTCAGATTTGTAGTGGACACTACAGCTGTAGTACTGCATTTATTATATGTATTATCTTGACTACTTGAGTCAGTGCGGCCTGTTCAAAAACAGACTGCCAAAATGCCAAAGACTTTCTTTCACTCCCAGTGAGGCTCGAGTTTTCTTTGTAGCACTGCTCATCTGAATCACGGCCTGTTTCTCGCTTGCAAAACATTCATATTCAAAGCACCATTAGCACAATAGAAGTGAACAAAGAGCCTTTTATGCAGACATGCTACAACTTCATCTCACACACCCTTTACAGGAAAAAGGTCTTATTTCTTTTCTCTGGTATCAGTGAAGCACTCATGGCCTGTGAAAATAATGTTCCCTTTCAGTGCAGATGTGACATGGCTTCACCTTATGTGAATCTATGGCCTACTGGAGGCACGACTAGGTGATCTAGAAGATCCTTCTCCTCTGTAACGTGTGGAAGAAGTTCGTGCTATCGGGAATTATGGATTAACAGACAGATGCAGGATTTTGTGGAGAAATAGCAGAGTGCTTCCACTGAAACCTTTGCTTAATTTTTCCCTGCTGTAAAGAACAGGAAATGCACTTTTAGCTCTGTCACAAGTACAAATGACAGAACGCAGAAGGATAGTGATCACACTTGAGTCATTTGCAGCATTTGCAGCAGCCATGCCTAAAAATATTGCTAACACTGAACAGCAGGTGAGAAGGAGAGAGACACTGTGACAATATGATATTGTGAACTGGTGGACTGGGTTGTCAGTCCTACATCCAGTTACCACACTGGCATTGACAGGAACACTAAAGTTCCCCACAAGGTAAGTTCAGGCCTTTACAGAAAACCTTACACCCTACAGTAATATTAATTAGAAAGCAAAACATTAATTGTTTTTCTACTTGCTCCAAAGAATAATTTGAAGGCAATTCTACAAGGCAAAGAGATAGCTAAAGGGGATATGGTCAGACAAAAATACAGAACACTATTTCCAACAGTGGATAAAAGCAATATCAAGGCCTTTACAGTAATAAAAAGATGCTGGGCAGATTTGAACAATCTTACTGCCCAGCAAACACCTCCAGTATCAGATAGTCACATATTCTAAATACCTGAACTACATCGCTCTGTGACATGTTAATAAACTGGGTTATTCCCTAACAGCTGTATCCTTGTCTGCAATGAGTTATCCTAGTCCCCACTAACATAGCACACACTAGTAAAACAAGGAACCTCAAAGGCTCTTGTGTGCCTTTATTTCACACTGAATAAGCAGGCACAGTACAGCCTGCTGCTAAGCTGATCCTCTCCAGTTGGTCAAAACATGGACAGGCTCTTGGTTGCAGCTCCTACTGTGTTCATCAATTGACCCAGCATAACAAAGGCTATGGCTAAGCCACACAGAAATTACCATAGCGGGTCAGATCTGAATCAGTCTAGTCCCAGCTCCTGTCTCTGAAAATAGGGACATGCAAGAGCCTTGCACAGAATCAGCTGTTCCTGCAGGGAATCACTTAAAATGCTTCAATGTTTCCCCACATTTTCTCTATTACTGCTTTGCAAGCTGTTGATGGGGGCAAAGGGTGCATCTCAGAAGAGCAACTAGCTTCTCTGTTGATCCTCTCAGGTGTACCAAAGCCATAATAGTGTAAATTAACCCAAGAATAAATTGTCATAATAGATCAAAATTGATAGCATTTTAAAAGATTCATGCATGTGTAGGTAGAGATGGCTTCAGGTTTTATACTGTGAGTTTGGAAAAAATATTCTTTTTTTTGTAATAGTTTAGAAAGCATCACATTTGCATCACAAGTTAATCACACACAAAAATAAGGACAGACAAAAACAAGTCTGACAAATCACATATTCTTTTATATAATTCAGTATGAACCCTGCAGACATCACTGACTACCATGCTTGCCGTTAGTGTCTAACTACTGTCTCAGTTTTTCCTATTTCACCTTCCTCCACTTATTATTAGAAAATTATCTATATGATGTACTTTTTCATGACTAAAACACACACAGCACTGTATAACAGAATCTGCATGGATTTCTATACAGAAACTGTACTGCCTGAAGCAAAGAGGTATGTCACATATATATCATATTTTTCTCCCCCACCAAATATGAAATCTTCCATGAATAAGCTTGATTTGCTAATCTACTACTGTATTCCATTCAGCTTCTTATACAGCACTCAGCCCTGCAGTATGTGAGTGCCCTTCTGTAGAGTCTGAGCAACGTGACTAATATCTGCCACGTGCTTGTTCCCTAATTCCCTCCCCAGGGCAAAAGCATAGGCAGTGAGTGCTTTGTTTAGGATTTTTTTCCTTTTTTTTTATTTGATGCACATGTTTGTGTTAGGTAAAGCAAGTCAATGAAGCAAATCTTATATTTAGAATGGAAAGGGCTGCATCTTAGTTCTTGTGAAAATTCATTTCAGCCTAAGTTAGGTCATTGCCCACGTTAGCATAGCCACGTGCCAAATGAGCCTGCCTAATGCATTCTCATTCCTGTCTACTCTTGTAAATAAATATGTGTTTAATTATATTAACTTCAGGAGAGTTCTCCAAGCATCTATCCTCTCAACCATAGCATCTTTCAAAATAACTCTTGAATTGTGACTGAAATCATACTCATTTCCTGAAATTCCTAAATATATCCCAGGTTTCAGGCGTCCAAACGCTTTGTCTTTATTTTGATTCATTGCTTCAGGAGATAGAACATGACTCCTCTTGTCAAGATCACTTGAAACCATTCTCAATATTGGACAAGGTTAAAAAGGAAAATGCAATTTTTCTAGTGAAGCAGTATGTTAAATTTGGGAATAGGAAAATAAATAATTATAAAAATATCTAGATCATAACAACCAGTTTCATCCTGAGTTACTTCACTATCTTATCGCACTTGAGGTGCAAGTGATCTATCACTAACTCAGAACTTAGCTATTTTGACTATGCATTACTGAAATTTTTAAGATAAGAAGTGAAATTTATATATGAATATATGAATTAACATTTGCTTGCAAGGTGATGAAACAAGTCTGTCTGTTTCTCCTTCACTGTCGTATTTTGCCAAAGATACGTATCAGAGAAAGACTTTTTTTAAGTATTTCAGGATTCAAACATCAAAGTTGGTCAAGGAAGCTAGCTATGGCCCTAATTCAGTCAAATAAATAAGAAGCACTTTTTATCAAACTGATTAATTAAAACTGTGGTCCAGGAGTAACCTGTAAGAAAGATTCTGAAAGACATTTTTTAACATAATGTACAGAGAAACGTCTGAACATTACAGGGGATAAAAATAAGCCCTTGTTAGAAAAAGTCTCCACATTTTTACTGAGTCTGATTTAACATCAAAGGCTTAGCATAAATGTAATTTTTAATGACTATCTTACAGTAAAAATCTCTGAAGTATAATTCCAAACTTCCCCAAACACTTTTTAAGATCTCTGCTTTTACATCCCTTGTGATTTCTTTCAGCAAACTACTAGAATAAGGTGCAAATTTAATGGCTATCATTACTGATGTAAAGAGCATGCATTCCATTTTTTCAACTGGTACAAATCAGAATCATTCCACCAAAAAAATGAAATCAATTTAAATGATCTCTAAATCTCGCCCACTTTTATTAAGAATTGGGATTTTTCAGTTACAGATGAAAACATCTTACAATTAGTAAAGTTATTTATTCTCAGAAATTAAAAAGTTCAAAATCTATGACACAACAAGAAAAAATACAATGCCTACAATTCATGTCCTAACTACAGCAGTTGGTCCTAATACAACAAAGTAAAACAGAAGTCAGTTCCATGCAAAACTATGTAAAGAAAATAACACATTATTAAAATGAGTGAACCTAAGTGAATTAAAAAAAAAAATACAACATCTTGTAGTTAAAGCTAAACACAGTATAGTAAAGTTAAAAAATATACAACTGGTGAATACAGGAGATGTTAATTTATTTTATGGATGACAGTCACAGTCTCTAAGATCAGAAAGACTCCCTGTAATTCTATATTCTGACCTCCTGTACAACATAGCCCATAGGAATTGTCAGAATTCATCATTTTTCCTGCAACAGCAGCTCTAGCAGAACTAAAGGAATGTTTTGGAAAAGCAGAGAGAAAATCCTGAGTTTAAATTTTTCAAATCAAAACTTTAGTGACTTGTCCCAAAGGAAAAAGGCTGCCAATGTGTTTGTACTGCATTTTTCTAACTGCAAGTCACAGTGATTCCTTCCTTTAACTCTACATTGAAGAATTAGGGCTGGAAGAGGCCACAGGAGATTTCTAGTTCTGTTAACTCTTAATTTGTACTTGATTAGTACAAATACTGCAAGGTATGTTTCTTTAATCATCACGACTGCTCTCTGAAATGTCTCCATCTTTTGCCTGTCTTCCTTGAACTGTGGACATCACAATTGGACACATTATTCTAATAAAAGCTGCCTCTGTGCCAAATGTGTGCCAAATATATTTTCCCAATATTCACCCACTGGCTGAATTATTGGCTGTTGTCTCTACGTTCAGCCTCAATGACCATCCTCCATCTCTGAGGTCTTTCAATATATTAAAAGATGCAGTTTACTAGACTACATACACACAGCCTTATGACAGTGTCCCCAGAGTATCCATAGATAAATTCCCTTTTCATTCCCAGTCCTAGCCTTTGCCAAAATTAAGAGCATCACAAAGCTCTACAGTTGAAATATAGTAAGGGAACTGGTCTGGGTAGTCTTTTCAGCAATAGTCTCTCCACACTTCCCTGATCACCTTTCTTATAGTTGCTTGTGCTCCTAGAGATGTAATCATCCAACGCAGAACATCCCATACCACCATTCATGTCCCCCTGCCCACACAACTTCATTACGTGGCTTAGACTTTCAAAGCAGGACAGAAATCTTATTTGCAAGAGTCAGCATAATTACAGACTAACAACAGGGTGCATAAAAATAGGTTACAATACCAGCACCATGTGGCATACTCCCTGAGTCCTCAGGGAAAGGACTACAACCGCAGCCACCACTAGCTGCAAAAAGTGCCCGTACACATCACTAAGAACAGAGCAACCTCACACCTCTGAACACTTAGCTTCCTACAAATGCTGGCTTTGACTTGGGCTCTTGTCCTGGCATGGCAGGTTGAAAACTGAAATGAGGGTTCCCCAGGCAACTCAAATCTGTGTAGCAGCCACCCATGTCAGCAAGCATGACGAGACCATCAGCGTGCTTGCTATTTCCCATTCCTTGGCAGCTACAGCAAACAGATGCCACAGTGCCTGCTCAGCCTTGGCTTCTCATCCCAGGAACAGAAGTCAGCTAGGCTTCAAGTCCAGCTTCTGGACAGGCAGCAGCTCTGACCAAAGCCAGTACAACACATGGTGGCGAAAAACTGAGCCATCTTGGTATATGCAGAGGAGCCTGAGTACGTTGCCTATATTGCGCAAGATGCAACGGGATCTGGAAAAATGTAGATGGGGCACAGTACAGTAGATGGAATAAAAAAAAAAAAAAAGAAGAAGACAATTTGAAACAGACCAAAAGACCTTCACACTGAATTCACGGGTTTTTTTTTCTTCAGCACAATGATTATATAATGGAAAAGGTTTAACAAGACTACTTTTTACCTAGTATTCTGTATTCTAAAATTCACAGAAAGAAGTGTTTCAGTACTGCTAATTCAAAAAATAAACTCCAATGACTACTGTAATATGCAATACTTCAATATTATCATATTCATCTAATATATATTTCTCTTTTTTTTTTTTGTAACTATAGATAAATTACTTTTGAATGCAAGGAGGATAATTCAAAATATTAGGTAAAAAAAATATACAGAGATTATTCAGTAGATGAGATTGCATTTATGATGGAAGTCTAATTTGCTAAGTAAAAAGTAAGATAAATATGAAGTGAAGACGGTTTGATAATCCTAAGTACCCAAATAACACTGTTTACATACCCACAAAGGAAACTATTTTATTTGTCATTCATTGAGGTGACACATGCAAGCAGTATAATTTAAAGTAACAAAGAGAACACAAATACATAAAAATGCCTTCCATCTCACTTAATAGATGCCTTTAAATAGAAGACTCTACAAAAAAAAAAAATTTTGCTTTATATGGACTCAAATTGATCTGTCTGTGCAATTCTTCCCAGGCAATGTCTGAAAATAAATCTTTGAAAAAGTCTCAGATTACCAAAAAGATTTGATCATTGCTCAATATAATTTTACTTTCAAATTATGTAACACAGTCATTTTTAAAACTAGTCAAATAACAGGTTATCTCATCATTCGGCATCAAAACAAAGCTCCAAAATAAACCTCTGGTAGTTGCTTAAGAAGAGCTACAAAATCTTTAGCATTCTAGATTCATACCAGCTTGGGAAACAAACTATTAATGGGAAAACAAAGATAAGGGCACTTCAAAATTAAGGCTTATGTGGAGGAAAATCTACCTTTCATTAATATTCAAACTGTTTTTTTTTTCCCCCATTGTTTTGTTCTGTTTTCAGTGAAGAAAAAAGATTTTACCTAGGATAAAAAATTTGGAATACGTATTGATATAATTGACCTTTGTCACTGAGTCCATGGGAGTATCACTGGAATATTAAAGAATAATTGATCCCTACTTAGATAAGACAGAGAATGTGCTACTACCTTTGAGGAAGCTGAAATGTTACTAGAACTCTCTCCCTACTGATTTTCAAAGACTACTTACAATTATGAATTGGATTGGCAGTCCAGTAGTTGTACTGGATCCATGGCTCCTATTACAGGATTAAACAGTAGCATAATATTCGAGAATGCTTTTTACCATTTGTCTTTAATGTACTGAGCTTTTCTAACCACAAAGTCTCAGTCACCTAGACCTGCACCAATGTTTTAGATCAATTTAGAAATTAAATCAGAGGAGTAAGTACCATTTGGCTAATGATAACAGTATGGTATGCATGAGTCCAAATTGCATAACCTGCACAGCTTACACTTTGGTTTTCACTTAGAGGGAGCTTTGATCCAAAAAGCTCCAAACTCTTGCAATCTACCTACTTGAAATGACGCCATAGCAACTATCAATAGAAAAGCTTAAGTTAAATTCTTCGTAGTTTAAAGAAAGCTGTATGCCAATACATTGCTTTTTATGGGAACTTTCTGCTCTACGCGACTAAATCAACCAGACACTTGAAGTAGAATTACCTTTGTCTCCCTGGCCTTATTGAAGTGAGAACATCAAAAGATACTTGGCTGTCATTCTCTTAAGGCACATTTTACTAGAATAATAAACATCCCAGAGCAAGCTAACTCTTAAAATAACAGAAAAATCAGAATTACTGGGTAAGAGTTGAGATGCTTTGTGAACAAATCTATCCTTGCTCATAGTCCTTACAAAGAACTACCCTTTCTTCCAGCTCTCCTCTTCAGTATGACAAATTTAGTATGTTCTTGAGTTTTCACAAAATCAGGATAATGCCCTTTGGTGCCTTGGGAAGACCTAGGGGAGAGCAGCCTTTCCCAGTTCTAAATCAGCATTGCCTTTTTTTTTCACAGAATACACAATGAACACATACTGCAAGTTAAACATCAAACAGTTCTGTTATTAGTCACAAACATGCTCCCTTCTACCTTCCAACCTTTAGGATACAACACAAGATAACATGTATTTGTGCAAGATCCTACAGAGATATTTTTAGAATTAGTTGGTAGATCTATAGAAGTGGAGGAGAGCGTGGCAGCGTGGCACTTAGGAATATTGACTTTGGCTGACTGCTTAAATAACTATTTTAGTTTGCAGTTTTTCTTGCAGATCATGTTTGGAGTCTGGAACATGTGTTTCCTTTTACTGTATTGCTGACAACTAGACAGATTTTCTAGAAAAACATATCCTAGTATTGTCCTAGTATTGTAAAACATAGTCCGATGTTGTATTTGTGAAAGATACTTCTATTTTTCTTTTCTGATTTCTAATGGATTTTATACTACAAAACAGATTCCATGGACAAAAGGCAGTTTTTTTTTTTTTTTTTTTTTTTTAATGTACAATAGAACTTGCTTGCTACTGTGCTTAGTTCATTACTTAAAACACTTCTATTATACCATTAATTTACAAACTCAAGTCATTTCATTTTCACTTCTACAGTGCTTTTCTACCTGAGAGGTCTGAAATGGATATATTCTACCAACCATGGTAAAATAGGATTAAACTAGAATAGCAAATAGCAGACCTTCTCTTTCCACGCTTGCACACCTTATGCTGACAAAATTGTAACGTGATCTCTCTGAATTATTTCCAGAACAACCTAACTAGAACAAATATCCAAACAATATCATTTTAGTTTTATACATTTAAACATAGCAATCATTTCCTGTCTCAGAGTAGTTGGGAAAAAAACAAACAAGCAAACACCACCAACAAAACTCTTACAAAGTTGATTTTTCATGGAAGTGTTCACATAAGTGCACTTAGTCTCCATTCCTCTCAGCAGAAACTTTCTATATGTAATGAACATTAGAGTTTGGTGTACTTAAACTAGCACAAAGTAGTACTAGTACTAGTAGCTTCTTTTTTTATTTACAGACTCATTGCTGCATAGTAACAACATAAATAGCACTGCTACAGCAACAGGAACTAACACTTAACATGCACATCGTTTTAGTGCTGTACAGACTAAAGGAAGTCCCATTTCCAGTGACAGGAGATCCAGATTTTTGGTATTTAGTCTTCGGCTCCCAAGTGAAATGTCAACTTTTCTGCTTTAATTCTCTTTGGCACAGAACATTTGCTGGAAATACATCTGGTTCAACAATGAATGCTACAATTAAATGCTGAATTCTGCACTAAAATAAGCAGTTCAGTTGAAATACTGACAGTCTCTTGCATACTTGTTCTATCATTTTTAATTATAATAATATATCCAATTACCAGTATGTAGTACTTTTCAGCTTCAACATCCCATAGCTAAAATTAGATCATAATAAAATATTTCTTTGGAACTTTTTTAAAAAAAAAAATCAATAAAAAGGTTCTCTTTCACTCTTTTTTAATATGAAGGTTCATTTTACAGGTATCAAATTTAAACACTATAGCACTATAAAAATGCATTACAGTAAAACATAAAATTGACAGAATTAATTAATGAACAGTAATTACTGTAATTTACAGCAGTTCTGTCTGACAATTGCTAATTACCAACACAGCATTCTTATGACTATGAACGTAAGCATTTTATTGCTTCTCATTTTTAATGGGGAAATTGAGGCAGAAATGTTAGCAAAGCTCAGAATACTGCAAGTTGAGAAGTCCAGCGTCTAGACTAGCATGTATCCTTGATTTAAAGGTTCTGTCTTCCCAAGGGAATGATTCCTTTTTCTCTGGATCTCTCTGTTGCTTCCAGGTATTTACAGAGCTAACAGTCTGATTGAGAAGGATGAGAACATTTTGCAGATGTTATATTTTGCAAAGTTGTTCATTTCTTACAAGGGGCAATTCCCCAAATATATAACTGGAACTACTACATGTTAAGCTAACATTGAGTTTTTTGCCTTAACTGTTAGCAATTCTAACATAAAACTTTTAGGCTTTTTTTTTTTTTTTTAAAATATGTTTGGAATTTTCTTATGACCTATATCTGAAACAGTGGAAATCTGCTCCATTATTTCCTCGTGATAAAAGAAGATGGTTTATCTATAGTAAAAGAAGGCTGTTGCCTTTAATCACATATTTTGTACATCAAACATGCATCAACAAATATATTACTTTCAGTGATGCAACACAGAAGTCATTCTGCATGCTTAACTGGATACAGAGAAGGGTAAACACAAGATTGTCCCTGATTCCTTCTGCCCAGAGACAGATCTGCAATCCACCTCGCCATGCTGGTAAGACTGAAAACTACATAGTTTCTGATCTGTGCCTCTGTCAATACATTTCTTATTGGTGGTAAAAATTGGATTACATGTTCAGGCTGATGCAGTATTGCCATAATGCCTCTGCTTCTGGTTCTTAGCTCTCCCTTAGATTAATAGTTTATCCATAGCTTTCAGATATCTGCTTTCCTTTCCTGTCCCACCTTCATCTTTCTGTCCCAGATGCACCTTTCCCACTATCTTTCCCATGTAATACTACATCATACCACCTTTACATCAACAACAGCTTTCCTAGTGCAACTCAGTGTCTTAATTAATAGCAATATCTAGGGTGTGTTAAAAGAAGAATTAGTAAATATTCATGAAGTTTTACACATGTATTTGAGCAAACAGCAAAATACACTTTTCACACAAATGTATTCCTTGGTCACAAATATACCAGGGATGAAGGACTTTTCAGAAGGTTTCTCTTTCCCCTAACCACTGTTTTTATTGCCCAGGATGATGCACATTCCTGCCTCACAGGCCAAGGCTGCAAGTGTGCTCTTGTACCGTTCTGTTTATAGCTGTACCCTCTCTGCAGCTTAAAATTACCACAGGGAAAAACAAGTGTGTTAAATAAACACATTGGAAACATAAATGTTCCTGAATTTGAAAATTTATGCCTTTCAAAGAAACACCATATTTCATTGAGCTATGCATAATGAACCAGTCCCCTTGGAGTTCATTGTTTCTTGGTTGCAGTTAACACATGAAGCTGCTTACTTTAACCAACAACTGGAAAAGATGAATCATCCAGAACAAGACCTGTGAGACTGCATTTAAGTTCAGCACACATACACACAGCCTTAAAAATCATTCATGCCACTGGTGGCAAAACTGAGAGTATTTTTTTTGCTTAAAATCATGGAAAATTTACACAAATTGGTAAAACAACAATAAAAAAGTATACTTTTTTTATTGCTTGCCAAATTGTCAAGCATGCAAAGATATCCTTCTTTTTTTTTTTCTTTTTTCTCAGAAGTGGCTATGAAGCCAATACAGTAAACACATATTCTATTTTCTAAGAAATGTTTAGTGTATGAATGCATAGCACCACCCTGATTTCTCTCTGAGAAAGAAGAGGTAAAACTGAGACGGCACAGACACTTTCAAATTTTTCTGGCTTTGGATCTAACATATTTTCCAGGCTTTCTCATTTCCTTCGTTATACAATCCATTTGCAGTTATAATCATCAGTGATTAATAGGCGTCCTTCAGTGTCCTGCATCTTCTTCCTTTCTTTGCTGAGCAGCAGATGTGTTACATACACATGCTGCTATTTGAGCCTGCCTATAAGACTAGGGAACTGCTTACATCTCTGTAATTCATACTATTTGAGCTATCATCCTGCATCTGGGCATATAAGCAAACTGGCAACACAAAATAACAACAGAATTCACCACAACACATTCACTCACCTGTAAGAACCTTTAGCTCAACCTATGTCTTAGGCAAGTACAAATTATGTGGGATCTCCTTTTCTTTTGAGAAAACCAAGCATTCTAGGCTGTTTTGTAGCATCAGCCACCCAAACGTGAACTGCATGTAAACATATATAGCTGGGACTCTATAATAATCCCAAGAGCCAGCTCTAGTGCCTCTGCCTCTATCCCCAGCTTCACTAAGCTGCAGAAGTACAAAACCTGACTTGAATTTTATCACACCTCCCTGCAGATACTGTGAATACTGTGGACAATACAGTCACCTAAGCAAGTAAAAGAACCTGAAAGCTGTAAATTGACTGCTTATGATCCCCAGGTATAGTATTCTGTGTAAAAGGGAGTTGCCAGCACTGTACTTAAAGTGTGCATGTTTGATTGGACCCTCATTGGTTCCTGCATAAATAAGTTGGCAATGAAAGGAAGACACCTTTGAAAAGTTGGAGCAGCTGTTGCAAATTACAGCACTCCCCTTGTATCACAAGACTATTTCCCACCCTAGTCATGCAGAAGGTCACTCCATTTTATGGGAGAATTTAATTTTCCAAAATCTAGTTTCAATCTGATTAAGGACAACAACAACAAAATCCAAATGCTGAAATGCTCAGTTAAAAGGGACACATTTATCAGACCACAAAGCCGGGGGCTGTTTGCATGAAAGCTGCTGGTTACAAGGTCAGCTCCTGAAATGCTGTAGACTCAGAAAGCCCAGACTTCCTGCAGCTAAGAAGCTGTGTAGGCAATTTGCCAGTATAATTTGTTCTTGATATTTTGGCCAAATTGGATCATTTCTATGAAACATTCCTATTTAACTATTCACCGCATTCCAACAAAATATGCTTTTCTGATTTTTTTTCATACTTTGTTCTGTATAGCACTGAGCTCTTCAGTTTCACTGATTTACTGTTCTACTGCTCAAGAACCACTCCATTGTTGCTTAAGGACAATCTGGCTGCCTGAAATGTGAGACAAAAGCACTTAAAGTGAGCTTTTTAGTGAAAGGCAATACGTTCTAAGCGTATCAATCTACCTTATCTATATAGACCTGCAGAATCAAAACCTCTTCTTTGTGACAATTTGGAACCTCAAAAATAAATAATTTGAATTCAAATTGCATTAACAGTAGAGCTAATATGCTAAAAGCAGTGGCCTTGGAATTCAATTTATGCAGACTTGCAGTAGTTTCCAAGATTACTGAGAAAATATATCCCACAGTGATATAGAAGAGCTGCGTAAGAAAATTCAGCACACATATTGCCCAGCAATAATAGAGATTTTTTCCAAAAAAGGGGTGGATATAGCATAGGACAAGGCATGGATTTCATCTGGTTGCTGTCAATTCAAGCTAAAAGGTAAGGTATTACACAGAAAACAAAAAAAAGCCTTACAAGCATCTGTTAAAGAATAGCACTCAAAAAAAAAAGCATCTTAGACGTTACTTCATTGGCTTTCTTATTTCATGTAATCCATCAATATAGTATGGTACATCAAAGCTGGACTCTAATCTTTTAAATTAATATTTTAAAAAGATTGCAAGTGTTTTGGTTTGGCTCCTTGGAAATGCTTTTTATTTTAACGAATGGAAGGCAGACCTCAAGATTCATGTTTATCATTTTATTGGCTTACTGCTGACATTGCTTTCTTGACTTAACAAAAGCAAGATACCACAATTGCAGTTTGGAATTTATTTCTCTTATCATTGACCAGCTATCACTAAATCTCAGATAAGGTTTCTCTGAATTAAAAACTGTCACTAGTGAAGTCCCAGTGGCAGTATGCAATGGCAGTATTCATATGAAACTATTTTACTAAATTTTTATTCCATTTGGAATGTTCTTAACAGCATTCTTGGCTTATGGGATTGAAACACCAGATATAATACAACAGTGCTCACAAAATAGACAAGAGGAATTTTTCCATTTCCACATTTCTTACTCCCACATAAAATATTTTGAAATGAAGAAGAAATATATGTTTATTAGAATATAATGAAAACAGAGCACCAAAGAATCCTTATTTTGAGTTGCATGACAAGATTTGTATCAAAGTGAATTCTGCTGAGACTAAAAGTTCAAACTCCACAAATGATCCACTGAGACAGGCAGTTCTAATCAGCTAGGCTGCGGTCCTTAAAAAAATCTGGAGATTATAGATATATGAACAACTAGTAATGCTCAGTAGCATAAAGCTGCAGAGTGAAATAGCTGGTACTGAGAACCCAATGTTAACCATATATTCATTTGGGAGGTTTACTTTGGGTTTACTAGATCCATGCCACTTTCTTGGACTGAACATACATTGGCAATGGGATCTTGCCAGGTGCAATAATGAAACACATTTTCCATTCTGGTTTCATGCAAAAGGAATCTAGTTTGTCCACTTTTTGCCCTGCATTGGTAACTAAAGCATGGTAACTATGGATGACAGGGAGATTTGCTTTGAAAGAGAAATTTTTACTGTGCACCTCATCTGTGCCTGTTTTGGCTCTAAATATCCAAAGAATATATTGATTCTTGGATTCTTGCTTTCATTCAGTGATAGCAGGAATAAACCACTGGAGGTAAGAATACTGAACATTGCTCGGAAAACCTCTGCCTTTCTAGACTCAATGAACTCTTAAAAAAAAGTCTACATATTCCAGGGGATGAGATTTGCAATACTTGTCTGTCTCTGCCTACACTTCTTCTTGCTGTACATGAGTTTCAGAGGATGCAAACTCTACATGCTTTCCCGATACTGGAATGCCCTGGAAACTGGTGGACAGTACCTTCTTTCTGATGTTCCTCATGACACTTTAGCTTCTCAAACTAAGGAATTTGACTCTGTTCCACTTAGATGGTGGTGCTCATTCTGGTGCTCGTTCCCCATACTGTAGTGTCTACCTTAGCTAGGCTGGAGCACTAGCTGAAGACTTTAAACAGCATCTCTCTCTCCCTGGGGCTCACACAGGCCAACTAGGAACCCTCAGTCCCACCTCTGCTGATTAGTAGTTTATAATGTGCCTTCCCAGGTTAATACTAGAAAAAAGAAAGGTGCTACTCATTTCATTAAAGAGATCATGTCATCTACCTGGACTTCAGTAAGGCTTTTGACACCGTCCCTCACGGCATCCTCCTGGGCAAGCTCCAGAAGAGTGGGTTAGATGAGTGGACAGTGAGGTGGATTAGGAACTGGCTAAATGACAGGGCCCACAGAGTAGTAATCAGCGGTGCCGAGTCCAGCTGGAGGCCTGTGGATAGTGGTGTCCCCCAGGGGGTCAGTCCTTGGTCCGGTCCTGTTCAATTTATTCATTAACGACCTAGATGAAGGGATGGAGTGCTCCCTCAGCAAGTTTGCTGATGATACTAAGCTGGGAGGAATAGCTGACAGCCCTGAGGGCTGCGCTGCCATCCAGAGGGACCTGGACAGGCTGGACAGCTGGGCGGCGAATAACCTCATGAAGTCCAACAAGGGCAAGTGTAGGGTCCTGCACCTGGGGAGGAATAACCCTAGACACGCCTACAGGCTGGGGACCGACCTCCTGGAGAGCAGCCCTGCAGAGAGGGACCTGGGCATCATGGTGGACGACAAGTTGACCATGAGGCAGCAGTGTGCCCTCGTGGCCAAGAAGGCCAATGGGATCTTGGGGTGCATTAAGCAGAGCGTCTCCAGCAGGTCGAGGGAGGTGATTCTGCCCCTCTACTCAGCCCTGGTGAGGCCGCACCTCGAGTACTGTGTGCAGTTCTGGGCTCCCCAGTGCAGGAGGGATGTGGAGCTGCTAGAGAGAGTCCAGCGCAGAGCCACAAAGATGATTAAGGGCCTGGAACATCTGCCCTATGAGGAAAGGCTGAGAGAGCTGGGCCTCTTCAGCCTGCAGAAGAGAAGACTGAGAGGGGATCTGATTAATGTATATAAATATCTCAAGAAAGAGAGTGAGGAGGAGGGGGCTGGCCTCTTCTCAGTGGTGTCCAGTGATAGAACTAGGGGAAACGGCCACAAATTTAGGCACCAAAAGTTCCACAGGAACTTGAAGAATTTCTTAACAGTGAGGGTGACAGAGCACTGGAACAGGCTGCCCAGGGAGGTGGTGGAGTCTCCTCTGGAGATCTTCCAAACCCGCCTGGACATCACCCTGTGCCACATGCTCTAGGCAGGGGGGTTGGACTAGATGACCTCTAGAGGTCCCTTCCAACCCTAGCCATTCTATGATTCTATGATTCTATGATTCTATGATTCTATAACATTTTATTCTTTATTTGTCAAAAATGAACTAAATTCTTGGAGTAAGGATTAGTAAAAAGGCAGATAAGGCATGATCATGATAAGTAAGCATCCACTTATAAATAAGGACTTCACCTTAGTCTTGTTGACTACTACATAATAGTTTTCCTATTCTAATTATTCTAATCAAAATGATGATATAGTAGACACTCTTTTTTTCTCCAAACTTTTTTTTTTTTTTTTTGGTCTTTCATTGGTCTTGGTAACCAAGAAGGACATTGTTATTTAATCTTCATTCATTATCTGATAGAATCCTATGGCAAACTAGAATAAATAGTAATAGTTTATTCTCCACTATATTTAACAAAACTAAACACTGAACGTGCCCTATAAGCCTCCTAATAAAAGGAATGACAGTGTAAATAAAAGTCTATTATTATTATTAACAAAAGACAGAATAGATAGGAATATTCTACAGAAGTGGCATTTAGTGATATTCCACCACACTCTTAAGGAAAAAAAAAAATCCTCCTGAATAGATTATTTTTTTCTTCTATCCACACTCAAATGAAAGAAACAGGAAGCAGATTTATTTGCAAGCAAAATATTGGGAAGCATCTTCATTCACAAAAATCATAATGTATCAATGCTTCATGTTATCATTTATAGGTTAAAACAGTCAGACTTAAATGATAAGAAGGACACAGTGAAGGTTACAGTGCTTCTCTTTCAGAAACAATTTTATGTATGTACTGGTTACTGGATTGATTTACATTATGTTTGATTATGATTTGATTATGCTTGATTACACTACACAAAACTTCCTTACCAACAATTGCTTCTTTTATTTTTGTAATGTATTTATTTGCATCTTGATTCTATTTGCAGCAGCTTAAAGAGAAACTAAAGAGAAACCACTTTATTGAAGGTAAACAGATGATATAGTCCCAGTTGTTTTTTTAAGATAATTTACTTGAAAGTCTGAAGAACACATCCACACTCAACAAAGGTTACTGGATAATTTATGATTTTATGTGAAAACCAGGGACACTTTTATCTGCAAAGGAAGCTACTCTAGTGTAGATAATACCCAAATCTACAACGGCATTTACTAATCACCTTTAGTCTTTTGTGATGATTATTTATGACAAAAAAAAATCTGATTTATAATTATCAAATGTTTAATTAAGTGCAAGTAGGATCATAATTGGGATGCTGATTTTATTATTAAAGCTGTTAGAATCTGTCACAAGCACATTTTAAATATCTTTTTTTTTTCCCTACTTTCTGGGCAAAATCCACTAGCCATTTAAGTAAACAGGTATTTTCTCATTATCATTTCTCATTATTATCAAAGCAAGACAAAATATTAAGAGGAATTCCCTTATTTGGAAAATATTCATACATTCTAGGAAATAAGATATTTAAAAGTAGGGAAAAAAAAAGACACACAATCTTAAAATTTCACAGTTTATTTGACAGCAACTGCTATTTGATGCCAGACTTCTCATATAAAAGTACATTATTGTTACTGGTAGAAGGAACTCCAAGTTCAAGTTATGGATCATTACTAATAATTTGGAAAATATATCTTTAAAAAGGGAAAAAAAAATAAAGAAACCGAAAAATCCCACCCCAAAACAAGTCACTGAAAGCACAAACATCAAAAGAAAAAAATCGAAGGAACTTTAATTACATAAAAACGGAAAGGGTCACATTCCTTGGTCATACAGCTGCACATCAGTTTCTGCAGAAGAGAAGTAAGCCAATTTCTTTGTATTGACAAAGAAGTGAAAATAAATACTTCTAATATTGCACAGAGTATAATAACAAGATTTTGAACTGTGATAAAGTACAATAAAAAAAAGACTATTTTCACTTGGGCTTTCACCATACAAACCCTTATCTTTATAAACATTATTAGCAGTTTTCACTAACTTCAATGAAATCACAGATGGTTTCAAAAACAGAAATTTAAACCCCTTCTCCACCTGGAAATGTTTTTGATTGTAAGAATTTTGTTAAGGTAAATTGAACAAACTCTTAAACAATGGTGTACTTATAAAATGTTTTTACCCATCTAGCTTATAGACTGGGGATCTGCACCACCTACAGCCTCCTCTCAGTGGCACAGATTGTATCAGTAAAAAGCAGTCAAGTCTACAGGAAAAGTTTTTGCATGTATAGTTTTGTCAATCGAAAAAACAGAAACTATCCTAATTGTGTTGAATAAACATAGTACATATGGACTTATTTTTACTTGTTAAGCATTGCATAAATACACACAAATGATGTGAAACATAGTTCCAGAAGAGATAAAAAGGAGGAAAAATCTATTTTAATTCCAAACACAAAATGAAAACCAGTAACTCAGATGAACAGCTCCAGCATCTCCCTGTATCTAGCTGTAATAGTGAATATACTTCAAGAACAGATAACTGAGCAAGTAAAGAGCTAGCAGCAGGTGTGTCTGCAGTAGCTGCAGCATTATTCTTGTTGATAATCTAGACTTCCCATCCCCACAATATACCCTAAGCTTTTTATCTGATTGTAGAACTCAGAAAGATAAGAAAAATGAGGAGTTCTTCAAACAGCGAGGTAAAATTCCCTTGTAAGTAAGTGGTACTGCTGCACAGCTCTGAATTGACAAATACACACTGGATATATTTCAAATTTACCTTTACTTTAAAAAGGCCTGAGACAGCCTTCTCCCCAACTTTGGTCTCCCAATGAGGAATTTTGTCTGAGATTCTATCTGGGAACATTTGAGCTATAGGTGAAATCAGCCTGGCTAAATATTTCATCTTCCTCTAAGAAAGCCTGCAACTCTGTTCATGTTTTGCTGGTTGTGGTGGTGCTAGCAAATAGGTAGGTACTAAAAGTGGCTCTGAAAAATACTCTGCACATTTCAAAGCAAGTATAAATATCTCAAATTGTGATGACCCAAATTAACAGGTCTGAATATTTATGAAGTATCTACTAATCTAGCATTTGTCAAAATATAATAATGTCTAAAGAAAAATATTCAATCTGAATATTTCCATGATGCCTACCTTCCCAAAGTTGATGGGCTTAGGCTTTTTTTTTTTTAATGTTTATGTTTTTTATTAAAAAAGGGGTATTTAGGGTGTGAGTAAGAAAAGAAGAATCCCAAAAATGGCAAACAAAGCTTTTTGAATTGTTTGCATTAAGAAAGAAATACGTCCTCCATTTTTTTCATTAGGAATTTCCAAAAGTTCTAAGCTTCCTAAAATACAGTCAACATTTGACTTCAATATTATGAGTATGTCAGATATGTTCTAGGGGAAAAATGATCAACAATTATTTGAACTTGAAAAAGAATCCATTTTATTCAGAGATCTAAGAAATTTGGTTGCAAAATTCTCTAAGGATTTAGTCTTTACTGAACACGTTTTATTTCTTCATGATTTGCCTATATATATGAATGAATTCGATGTGATATTTTCATGGACAAAAGAAGGACTATTCCTGGGAATAGGCATATCCTTGCAATTTTCTGCTCTAAAATTTCACTGAAAAATCAGAGAGACGTAACAGGGACATGGAAGCTACAGAAATCTGGGTAGGAAAGAGTCAGATGGGTCATACGGAAAGGTTGAATCAATAACCACAGTGATGATTGATCAAAACTGGGAGGAGTTCAGTTAATTTGTGTGGATTTGGATTCAAGCATTTGAAACAATCTAAACCAGAAGGTATTTTTGCAAACCTTCATATCATCAGTGTCAAATCTTAGTGGTTATGTCATTTATGTTACATGTTTGCTTTTGATCTTGTGAAAAAATCTTAACAAAGTAAACAGAACTGCTGGCAGCTTAAAAATACTTTGGTTTTTTTTCAATTAATTATAAATATTAAATCTCCTCTTGTTATTCTTCAGTTTTCATATGTATCCATATTACTCTCATTTTAACTAAAATGATTTATGTGTGATTTTACAATGAACAATAGCCTACATTTTTTCTCAATGTGCAAATAAAACACATTTTTTATCTTATTAATTTTGCTTAATAGGAAGACAGCTTCTGGCACTAAGAAATGATGGGAAGAACTACCTGAGTGTGCAAGCCAATAGATTCAGGTAGGCCATTTCCAAAACCTGGAGAAGAAGAGAAAATATTACAACTTAACACCTCTAATCTGAACATCCCATCATACTGAACTAGCAGCTACAAGGCAATTGCTCACCTGCAGTTATATACAACTGCAGGACTTCCTCCAAGAATGATGACCAATATGGTCTTGGAAAGGGAAGCTGGGACATCAGTGATTATTATATAACAACATGAGGAAATTCTCAAGTAAATATTGAGCAGAGCTACTTCCCCAAAGAGTCTTCTTCTTTGATCAATACTGGATAAGTGGACCTTTGGGGTGTCAAGTTATTTCTTTTCCCACACTCTGCATTAAAAGGAATATGAATTTAAAACAGAGGCAAGTGTAGGGAACACACACAGAGAACTCAGGAACAGTTACTGAAGTAACTTTAAGAGAAGAGGAAAAAGTATTAAGAAATTCCAAAGAAAGGTAAGGGAGAATGAAGATCTGGGGAATACTGGTCGTGGTGCTGGGGCTAAACATCCTTATCCTCCAATTTACGTATGAGTAACTCAAGGGAGACAGAAAGAGGTGCTTCTGATGGCTTCAGTGCTTTAAGATAAGGAAAAACAGGGAAGAAAACAGAAGTCTATTTCCTTGCACCTTTTTGTATCACAAAGCCATAAAAATATCCAACTCTTTCTTACATCAGATGATGAGAAGCCTTCTCCTGGGAGAAACCAGCACCAGCAGGAAACTATCAGAGAGGGAATAATGTTCTGACCTTTATAAGTACTCTAAATTTGTCCTAGATGAGGGGAGGTCAAACTAAAATCCATCCTCACAGGATGTGTTTTTCTTCCTTTGCATACAAAAGATTTGATTTCAGTAAATAATTTTAGTAATAATAAAAATTGTATTTTTTTAACCATACCAAACACTCTGCAGAAACTTATTTGCTCTCATACTCTGTAGAAAGTGTGATTAAAATGACTACTAGGTGAACTGACAGCCAATTTTGTGAACATATTATGAAAACACAAATGCACCTATTAACCATGGTTGAACTCATACACAGCAAAGAACATTCACTTACTTACACTGAATTTCTACCTTTAAGTATGGGGAGGTTCTAGCTTCTGCTCTAGTTTCTGAATTTTAATGCATGTGGAATTTGATCCACAGTCCATTCATTATACTTAATGGAAAAATATGCATGACTCTGAGTGGACTCTAAATCAGGACATTAGTTCTTCCTCCTGTTTATCTAAATTACATGTTTTTGTTTGCGATTTTATGGAAGTAAAGAGAATTTTGAATGGATGAAATGAGATGATGTGGCAATTGTGAACCATTACTTTTGCTATATAATTTCAGAGGAAAAGAAAACTAGGGCATGTACTGTGAATCCTAACACTGTGTCACAATGTGGTAATGAAATATCACAGTAAGACCCTGCGGCTATGAATAAAGAAGGGAAGGCCGTGCTCATAGTGAGGTGAGCACAGAGTCCTTTTCAACAAAGCAGTTTGTTTTATAATGAGCAAAACATTCACTTCTTGTTATATCTTGTTATCATTCAAGGCCTTGACCAAAGCCCGACAGAAATCTGATATTAATAATGGAAATCCTTTCAGGTGTTGAATGCTCATCAGTGAGGCAGATAAAATTCACTCTTTAGCCTATAGGAAATAGAAAATGCAGATTCTGCCACAAGAGTCAGAACAACGTTTTGGGTCCCACAAACCAAGCGACACCAAGTAGTTTTTTTCTGACAGCTAATTTCTCAACACACATTCAGTGAACCAGTTCTTAACTGATGAAATACATTCAATTATCAAATCATGTCAACTCTTCTGACTCCTTGACTAAAATGGGCATTTCCAATGAAAAGCACTTTGCCTGAGAAGAGGCAAAGCTTCTATCTAGAAGGCTCATCTACCAAACAGGTTGTACTTTCAAGAAAAATAGAAAAGAAACAAGTAGACTAAGTTACATAGATTTAAAAATGGGTATTTTGCCATAAAATACCACTTGCTAGAGTCATACTAAGACTGAAATGCATATCTGTAATTTTCAAAAAGAACACTCTTAAACATTAAGAAAAAGGAAACGCACTGTGCACAGCCTGAGATAGATATCCATTTCTAACTTTAGTGAAAATTGCATTATTTTCAAGTTCTAGAAATAAATTATTAGTATAACAAATTAATCACTTCAATTTCCTTGTAAGAGATAAGAATACTCTGTAATACTTTTGACATAGGATACGAACATGCATAAATACATACTTATGCGAGATCTGCTAGAGTAGCTTTTCAGCAATTGTTTTACACTATTTTTACGTACACCAGAAATCCTTTATGTTTCATATTATAAAACTAAATGAGAATTCCAAGACAGTCTTCACTGGCTTTTCATTTCTGTGGATTTGTAAGAAAGTGTGAAAGTGAATAACTGTACACATTAGAAATAATTTACAATAAATCCATTTGTAATTAATCGAAAGAAGTGATCTGAACAGACATTAGTTTTTCTACCTCTTTCTTCTTTCTCTAACAACATATTCTGGAAGAGAAATATTGCTACTTTTCACACTTTACAATACAGTACAAAAAACATTTTGGGAATATTTCCAATGGTAATACAACCAGAATTATGTATGAAACTGGTCAATTTTGAACATGAAGTGTACAATTATACAAACAAATTCCTAATTTTCTATTGTAAACATACTACTTAGGACCTTGAAATCAGTCTTGTAAACATACAAAGTTTTCACATTATATATTTAAAAAATGAGCCACATAAAAGTGGGGTTCTGAGTAAAATCAAGTAAAATGTTAGGGAAGGTGTATCTATCCCTGTGTGAATTAGATTCTCTACTCGAGAAAAGAGAGATGGCTACTGACAAAGCTTTTCATAACTCTTACTAATATATCTGAACAAAATGTAAACCTGGGTGCAAATGTTTCTTAAAGGGAAGTTTCCTCTCCAGAATAACCTTTTGGCTCTATGTTAAAATACCCTATGGTCAGCCCTTGGCTTTCTGCTAAAACAACCACATGAGCATAAACTTTTATTAATTGAAATGATGTCTTGAAGGGTGGGATTCACCAACCTTGTGTTTTTTACATATGAAATTGTATTCAAGTGCAAAGTAAATGATGTTGGATAGTCACTTACATACTTATTATATATAAGCAAATATCTAGTCAACACAGTCAATACAGCTCACCTTAAATTAGAATCTATACTGGGTAAATGGATTTTCTCCTTGTAGTATATTTGGAAGACTGGAATGTAGTGATATTTTCCTCCTTTTTCTTTAAATCTGCAGCACTGCAAGCTGAAAGTGACCTACATCACTTCTCATACAGTACATCAAATAATCCATTATTTAACAAATCAGTGAAGCACCTCTACTGAATGAAAGCAACCTATAACTTTAATCCCACTTCGATTAACTTCCCCCTTCTCAGAAAGCAGACCTTAATTTATATCAATTTGCTGTAATCTTTACAAGAAAATGCTACTTCGCTTACACATGCTGTTTGACAGCAAAATGAATTTCTCAGGCATGTGGATACCCTATGATGGTTCCAATAAAAATTGCCCCTAGTAACAATGAGGAAGCTGAACACTCTTTGTCTGCTTAAATGATTTCTTGGGTTAGACAGATGATCAAGTTTAATGATGTATGTTGCAAAATCTCTCCACTAACAAATATAAGTAACACTCTGATCAGTGGAAAGACCTCAAGGACATTTGCTACTGCCATTTAAAATTGCTTCTACATTTTGTGCACGGACATTTTGTTATTATATTCAGATATAGAATTATAGATCTTTATAAAGGATTAATTAAGTTAAATCTTTCTGAAGGACAGCAAAATACAATGTTATTTTTATTAAAAGGGAAACCAAGAAAAAGATTTTTTGAGGGTAATGTTTTAGAATTGGTGCACTCTAAGCTTAATAATCTAGTTACATAATTATGTACTATATTTAATTTAGGTGGCCCAATTTTGTTAAGTACCTATACTTTTCAAGTTGATTATTTTTCAAAAAAGTCTTATATCCACATGCAATATATTAGGGTCTGCGCACCAGGTCTTCAAAAACAGTCAGACATATGACACCTATCTATTTGCATAATTATAGCAGGACTCAGAAGCTGAAACAGAAACAGAAATTTCAGTAGAATGTGGCCATGTATGTACCTTTGTAGAGTTAGGTATAAATCCACAAGAAGATCTGCTCGGATACCAGTGAGATGATCACAGATCCTGTTAAAATGTTCTCTAATCCCATAATCATCTTAACCCCTATGCCAGCTGACATGCATACAACGAAGTCTTGATGTTTGGTGACTAAACCCTAGCAGATTAGACAGTTCACTTCCACTGCACTGCAGATGTTGTCACATTCAGATGTATGTAATGAGCAGGTTTGGCAGCAAGAAAAAGCTACCTGTGGACTTTTTTTCCTCACACATATGCAGCAGTCAGCGGCTCAGGGGGAGGGAGTCACAAAAGAAGCTGGATTCCTTTTTCCAGGTTTCCCCATTAAAATGAAGCAGAGCTTAAATCTGAGCTGCAAAAACCTTGGCCATCAAGCTGTCAGAGACTCACGTGGCTTCCTGAATTCCTCCATATCTAAGAGATACTGGGTTCAAAATATTGATTTCAATCATACAGAAAAGATTATGAAAGATAATGAAACATACGTTTGACCATCAATGGGAGATTAAAACAACCCAGTGTGTCATGCAGGTAAGGGTGTTTATTTTTAGACTTTCAAGAGTAACGTGTGGACTGTGTCAAAAGCCTAACACCAGGGTTTCCAACAGTAAGTGTAGGCAGAATTAGACACCTAAATCCCATTTATATTTAGCCAGATTTAGACTTGGATTAATGATAAATTAGGATGAAGTGTCCAAATTTCAATTGTAAATGGTGAAGATCTAGACTTCTGTCCAGAAACACACAGATATCTATGACTTTCTGAAATAACCTTAGGTTGTCTGCCCTCTAGATAAGGTATTCAGGTGCAGAAATGTCCCTTCAATTTTCTGCCATAAATGTCAGCCTCTAGTTGATGTTTCTGTTACAGTAGGAGATCAGGTTCATTAGATGCCTATAGCTAGGTAACTGAAGTGAGTCCTCTGTCCTATTCAAAACAGTCTAGAGAGCAATTCACCTGACCACATGCAGGTGTTTATTTTAGCTGAATAACTCTCTTGAGTTCATTAACTCTACTGACTTATGTATGAAGTTTAGGGAGGTTTATTGCAATATTGAAAACTGCAAGATTGACATTCCATGTTAATTTTATCCATTAAATTATCTGTCTAACTACAAAATGGTAAATCACACAAATGAACATTTTTTTAAGGTTGGAAAATCTAACTTCTGTTTTGCAATTCTGTGGTTAATATACATTCATATAGCGAGTAGTTAATCTGCTACTAAGGATATGTTTTCTTAATGGTCTCTCCCACAAACTGCTAAAAAAGGGACACTCTAAGGAAAGATTTGTTTGGGATTCCTAACTGAAAACAAAAGACTGCAGTCCTTTCTTTTTATATCATCTTAAATTACTTCTCACTGTGTTACACTGTAAGCATATGTATAATTAATGTGGCAGCAACAAACTTAAACATATGGATTTGTATGTTTTATGCTGGTCTTTGTTAAAAGGACAACAATCTGTACAAACACGAACAAACCCTGTTGCCCTTCACTCTTCCCTCCCTCTGGGGTTCTGTGCTAGCAGTGAAGGTAGACATCTTACAAAGCCTTTTGATTATTAAATGCACATGCATCTAAGCAAATGTCAAAACTGTGCAGTAAAGTATTATTGTATTCAATCTTTATTTTCTGACATGCAGCTAATTAATTGAGAAGTGGGTGCCTGATTTTAGTTAGGAGAAAATATTACTGGAACAAAAATTGATCTTGAGTTAAGAAACAAATAACAAAGAAACAAACACACTATTTCATATATAATACCAAAAGAGATATCTAGCTGGGACTTTATCAGTCCAAGAAGTAACGCTTCATTACACCTCTGAATTTTTTGTTTAGACATTACTCAATGTCTTCAACTTTAAGGTAAATTTACTAATAGATATCATAACCCCATGAAAAAATGATGATATATAATCAAAGATTCCAAAACATTCCATTCTGGCTTGCCTGACACTCAAAATCTGGTTAAGGGCAATTTTTAATACAAAAATAATCAAATTAGCAAACATAAGCAGGCAGCACAGTTTTCATGTGTGAAGCCCACTCTGGGGTTCAAGCATCTTGGCCGATAAAATATAGGTGTACTCAAGCAAATTATACCATTTCTGCAGACAAAAGGAAGGATAAAAACACATCATGTATTTAAAATTAGAAACTCTTTCCAAATCTGAAGGTTACAGTTAAATATAAATGAGGGAATCTAGCCCGTGACTGTCAAATAGAAACAGTTCCATAGCCCTTAGGGCCTTTCTTAAAAACATCTGAGTTTCTATGCCTACTTAAGGCATAGAAAGTTAAGAGAGATGATCAGTCATGCATCCACGCATCTCACAATCATATGGGAAAGAAAAAAAAAAAAAAAAAGAAATTAATAAGTGTCTTAAGATATTTGACCCAAAAGATTTGATCTATATATTCTTTATATAATATAAAATTATCTTGCTTGACTTCACCAGAAGTCCCTGAGGAGCTATTGCCTAGTCACTGCTACTACGTTTTGTTAACTGACCATTTTTTCCTTAAACGAACCTTGCTGAAGATGCCTACTCAGCTCAGCTTTCAGAAAGGTCACTCCTGATTCTGAAGGCAAGGCTGGTCTACAAAAATACTGACATTCTTTGTCTGTCTTTTGTGATTTACTCATTTCCCTATTCGCTTGTTCCGTTTCTTCCCTCACCACCCCCCTCTTCTCTTTCAGCTCATGTTCATTTTGTGCATGGATGCCTGAGGAGGAGAAAAAAAAAGAAAAAAAGAAAAAAAAAAAAGAAAGAAAAAAAAGATTCATAGACGTTTTTTCTCTTTTAACAAGTTAATGAAGAAATAATAGTCCAGGATGAAGCTATATTAGAAACACACAGTCTGCCTCTTCATCTGACAGATACAAGCAGCCTGTTTCCTAATCAACAGCAAGTTATTTCACTAGGAATCCTGCCAACGATACTTTTTTATTCAACAGATAGTCCAAACAAGATGAAATCCATCTCAGCCAAGAAAGGAGCTAAAATTTGTCAATCTTAAGTGATCTCAGGAAATTAAACAATGGAATAAAATCAGGAAGTATATAGGTTTGTTTATATGCCTATTTGCATTTTTTCCTCTAGTAATACATTATGCTAGTAAAAATGAGTGCGACCAATGCTGGAGATTCACATTTATTCTTCTAAAAACCTACAGGAAATCAATCTTGCAATGAATCACTCTTGCAACGAAAACATGTGCACTGTCTGTCATGAATTTATTTCATATTGCAGTCTTAATTAGTTCATATGTGCATAAAATTTGAAAATGTCTCTCCTAATACAAGCAGGCAGGGTTTTCAGTGTCTCAGATCAAAAATATTTTTCTTTCAGAGATGTACAGCACATCAGATATTTGGGGGCGGGGGTGCCCATGTTGGATATATGGGCAACTGAAGCTTAAAATTAACAGAAATTGAAAAATTGAAATTGAAATATATATTTTTTAAAAAAAAATACTGTGGATGTTTTCATTCCTTCTACAAACTCAGCAAGTATATCACCTTATATCTGGGTTTTGTTTATTTATTTATTTATTTAGATTAAAAAGACCTTTTATTTTCTCAGATCTTTTCCATTTACCATAATCTTAGGTAATCTCCAGATACTTGGATATTTTTTAAGTAGATATTTTTTAAGCCTTCATCAACTCCTTAGAATTATTAAAATATTTCTTTTTGTTTTTAAGAAAGTAATGACTTCATGAAAAATCAGTTTCAATGTCAAGGCTCATCCTCAGCCAAAATATAACTTAAACAAAAATCAGAGATGTCTTCCTGACACTCACTAATTTGATATAGTTGATAATATGACTACATACAGAGATTGGGAGGGATGGAAACATAACATTAGTGGAGATTTATAGTGAAGCATATAAATCACGTTATGTGTGGATTGCTCTACACCATAACTATATCTTCTTTATCCCCTCAATATCAGCCTATCAGATAAAAGCCACTATAATGATTTAAAAATACATACACAACGCACCTACCCTATTTTTTTTCACAATAGTATTACCAAAATCAGCAAAAGACTGCAACTTGATATTTTGCTTGGCTGACAGGGGAAGAACAGATTTCATCCCTCAGTAGAGATGGGATTGCAGGAAATGAAAAATATAATATAAAAACAAAATAGTCAGTGACTGAAATTTTACATCTGGATATAGCAGTGAGGATCTGCTAGGATTTTGGCAGAGTATAATGAAGGACCACCTTCTTCGTGACCTCACTGCACATTTTCTCTGCCCAGCTTGGCAGGCACATCTGCTCCTGGAACAATTTGCATGAGGCAAATTTTAATTGAGTCACTGAAACACACAGCCGCAGTCTGCAAAAACCAAACAAACCAACCCTGCTTTTGCATCAAGCACAGGAAAAATAGCAATGGTGAGAAAATAATAACTGGCACAGTAATAGTCAACTATGCGTAATTACTGTTGTGCTTTACATATTTCAAGCTGTAATCTCTTCCTCCTTCCTCTTCTAAATTAATCCTCTTTTCTATTATAAAAATATTTTCATTACAGCATACAGAACATGCTTCTTACTCTATTAACCTGACCTTCCAAAATTGAATAAATCTTAGCAATCAAGTTACCTTCCAAAACAACAGTATCAGTAACCAAGTTGGAAGTTCATTCCAACTCAAACCATTTGTTTCAGGAAAATGACAATTTCATTCCTAATTAAGGATAGTTAAATGTAAAAATTATTATGAAAAGTAATTTCTACTTCTCTCTTTCTTGAAAATAACAAGCAAAATTATCTATAAAACAATTATATGAAAACAAATGTTCAGCTAACATTTTTTTTTATACTATGTGGTCATACAAAGGTGCCTTCAGAAGTCTTTACACGGTCATACTGTCTAACAGTGGAAGTTCTCTGCCTAACAGCAGAAATTGCTGTTCCTTACCGAAAGCACCAATCTTGCACGCTATTTCTAGTTGTATGTTCATATTCATGTTGCCCTTTAGCTACTAATCTACCAGTTTCACCACCTTGAAAGCGATCAGGACTATCTCAAGAAGACCCACATGTAGCCCCAGAGGGCTCTGGACCAGCCTGAATGCTGTTACATGCTGGGACTATTGCTATGTGAGCAGTCTGTTGACAGAAAGATTTGGGAGCAATGCGAGTTCTCCATTAGAGAAGCTGAATTAGCTGGATTGCTGAGGGCAAGGGAACAATAGTACTGGCTTGTGCACCGAGCCTGCCCATCCCACAGCAGAACAAAGATCTGGAGCATTTCAACAGCTCACATGAATTGTTTCCAGCACAATCCCTTCGGCCAGCCCTGCTGAGTATGCAGCACCGTCCTGGCTCTCATCCATATGAACATGTTGAAATGTGGCTCATGAGGTCAAGAGGGCTGGCCAACCTAATCCATCCTGCCGTTGAGCTGGTTGACATCACATGGAGGACTGAAGCTTGGACAGTTCCCTCGTCAGCTCTGTTTATCCATGCCGGCTTGTACAGACTGCCTGAGCTTAGACAACCTACAAATGTGGATCACTCTTGCAGCAAAAGATAACCGTATCCTTTTAAGACGGATCTTAGGCAAGCTATCTATCTATATGGATCACATACTAACACCTCAGAACACATTAAAGAGGAGACACCAGGAACAGCTTATTGCTCTCACACATATTTGAAAGAGAATCAAATTCAGCTTGAGACAGATGCAGTATGGGAACGAGCCTTCTTGTCTTCCTTAAAAGCTTTCTTCCACCCAATTACAGTGGCATATATATTCACAAGGACATGTACTTTGTTCATAAAACCACTTGTCAGAAGTTACTTCCTGGGGAAAAGGAACACCATCATGCTACAAAGCATTCTCATTTGCAAAGTTACTATGGAAGATTGGATAGATTCATGTAGATCTATTGGTACTCCTTTTAAAATGGAAGAAAGTAAGCCAGCTTGCAAAAGCAATGCTTTTTAGACAACATCAGCATTTTATTAATGGTAGAACAATTTCTTTAATAATGAAAATATTTCTCACTGAATGTACACAAGATTTAACATGAAAATCTAAGATAAGCAAAAAAGTCAGACTCTGCAATGCATTTCAGAAAAGGGATAGAAAAATAAAATAATTGTGAAATGAGGCTCAATGAATACTGCCGTAGGAATTCTAAGTTTTGTTCTTTCTGATTTTGTCCAAAGTTGTTTAGTTTTACCATGGTACTAACAAAGTGCTTCGAAAATTGTTTTTATGCTTTGTGTACTACATCCCTTTTTGCGTTCAGCTATAAAGTTCTCCCTAAAATGTGATTACACACCTAGAGAAGAAGCCACCTATTTTTCAGCTTGCTTTATTTAAGTATCTATCCTGACAATTCACTGAAAATACTGCAATATGTACTATGGTTCTCTTGCAGTACTGGCTGTAGACCCATTAGGAATAGGAAATTGAGTCAAGAAAGCATGCAGGCATACACAGTGTTTTCTAAATACAGAGATCAGGCCAAAAGCCAACACACTGTAAAATGGGAATGCATCCAAAAAGAAAGCTTTATGCTGTTCTCAGGCATAAATATTTATCAACTAGTTCAAGAGAATGTAAAATTCCTCTGCAAGCAAAGAATTTGCTCAGAAAGTATTCCAGAAGACAGAGGTGAGAAAGGAGGAAGAAAAAACCCACTGCCTTTATGATGTGAAGCTGAGTTGTAGCACAGAGCCCCAACTAAGAAGCTGAACTAATCACTGTTACTTTTGTTGTCGGAAGAGAATGAAGCTTCTTCCAGAACACCACGACCTCCACGACTCGCCAACCACTGAGCAAAGCACAACCAAAATGGCATGAGATCCTTACACCACATGAAAGCTGAAAATAATTTACAAGTTGATTCATGTGCTAAATGAAAACAAGCAGGCTGTGAGCATGCATCACATTCATCCTGTTAAAATGTTACACACCTTTTCTAGCTTTCATTTCCTTTCCTCTTGGAGAAACACAATCAGCTTGCTTAATTTCCTAATGAATATAATAGACAATCATGTAAAGTAGACTATTGCTCAGCAAAAGTGCAGTGGAAAACTGCAGGCAGTCTATTAAATGTAAACTTGCCTAATTCTTTAATTATGTGTCTTTGATCACAAGCAGCTCACTTGGAAAGATATTTTAAGAAATGAAGCAATGAGCATTCACCTTTCATGTATATCACTGACTGTTAGGCCAATCTGATATAACAGTGGTATCACTGACTGTGTGTCAAACACACCACTAAAATTTGAGATAATAAATGTTACTTACAACTATTAGAGCTTTTCTTTTTTGGAGACACAGGCCTATAAAAGCTGTTCTGCTCTTTTAGCTTTTCTTTCCATCTCTGTCAAAAAAATTGTGTGAATTTTTAAAGGAGATAATTGAGGCCATTTATCATTTCTTCTTCTTTGTCCTCAACCCCTTTCCTTTCCTCATTAACCTCAAAATCTCTTTTGAAGATCTCTTTCCCATTACTTCCAATACCTCATACTGTTCCTTGGACTTCATCTTCTGACAGCTGTTAATCTATATACAATCTCTTCCAGCCTCTTCTGCTCAGTACCTGTCTATCACACATAGCTATTTCCTTCTCATCTCCTTCCTACCTGGTCCTCAAGCCTTTTTTTTTTTTTTCCTTTTTTTTCAGGCTTGATGTCTTGATGTTAAATTTCCTCAAGCTCAGATATTCTCAAGTAAGGGCCATAACCCCAAGTGAGATTATGAAAGAGCTGCAAAAACATGTTATTTGCTTTTATAATCACATTAAATTATTTGCCAGGAAGTGCTGTGACAATGAGGAAAGTTTCAGAAATCTCTGCTCTAACTTTTCCCCTATTAAATATAAACTAGTCATGAGAGTGAGCTAACTATATGACCATAATTGCTATTATTTCTCCTTTATATTAAAGCATCAGCAAATATATGATTGATATCAAAGGCAGCACATTGCCTGCTACAAGATAACTTCCTTGGGGCAGAAAAAAATCAGCTGAGTAAGAGATTTAAAATAAGGGAAAAAATAAAGTATACAAATATAGAGGAATGGGCTGCACAGCACTCCCACAGCTTGCTGCAGAGCACAAAATTCCAGAGCTATCTGTGCACAGTCCTTTATAGAAGCTGCAGCTCCTCTCCTGGAACACCTTATAGCAGGAAGCCTATGAGAGTATTAGACATCTGAACCTGAATTCTTTTTAGTGACTCTTACATGCAATTTTTGTTTCCCATGAAAGAAAAAAACCCACGACTCTCAAAACACTCTTCTAGCTTTCAGTTTCACTCCAGCTTGTATTCAAACACTCCTGCACTACACAACTATGTGGCTTGTCTCTGTGTTTCAGGACTGTATGATAAAGCTTTTTTTTGAAAGAAAAACACATACAAACTTATACATAACACACAATTAGTGATATGTCTTACGTTTCATCAAGGTTTAGAATGGTCACAAATTACTGTTTAATAAAGGCGCAAAAGTGAGTGCTTAACAGGTTTTTAGGAGAGCTTATCAGAGGTAAAAGTGTCAAAACAATTAAAGCTATATAAAAATACAAGAGTATGTTTTGACTCTTCATGTTCGCTTATTGAAATTCGACAGTTCAGAACCTATTCCAGTTTCCAGAAGTAAAAGATAACACTGTTACATTGTTTCTACCTTCAATTTGATTTCTAGTTTAAAAAAAAAAAAAAAAAAAAAAGCGGATTCTCCGATAGCCCTGTTAGGGCACATATAAGCCAATATGATGTCCTATTTTTGATGTGAACATCTATATAAAAGTACTTGATGATTATCAGGGTTTATTAGGTTGCTTGATTCACTGATGATTTTTCCTAGTATGAATTTTGATCATGTTTTATTTTCTAAGATGGATAATTTTCAGCAACTTTTCTAAGACATTAGTGATTTTAAACTCTGATGACCGTTCGCCTTACAATTTACATTAATGATAATTTTGAGACCTACAGAGGTTTTTTTCAATAAAGAGGAGAAAGTTTTGAAAATTTTTCTAATTCAATATGCTTCTCAAAACTATATTATATAATTAAAAGCAATCCAAATAGAAATATTGCTGTTTTAATAAAGAGATAAATTGTAGTTGAAAAGAATGAGTCATGATATGTATTCAGCAACTGTGAATCAATGTAAATGAAAAAAAAAGACAATCTTATACTGCAAAGTGATAGTATTCAAAATATAAGAATTTCATAGAATTAAGTGCCTTCTGTTGCTCTTAGGAAAAGGATCCTGTTTTATTTATTTTAATCATAACGCTAGCAGACCTCACCTGCCCCCGATCAGTCTCATCAATCTCTTCAGTCTCGTATTTCTTCTTTTGACCAACCTAATTTCATTTGTCATTAGCTGCTCTAGCAAAGTGAAGAAAACTGTTTTCACTAAGTGCACTAGATAACATTGCATCTTGTTCAGAATGGAAATATTTGTGATGGTGCCATCAGTGACACACAAACAAACTTACTGAAGGGAGTAAGAATTGCACAGGAGAACTCAATATAAATGAAAGCCTTTGGTAAATTATTAAAGGCACACTCTGGATTTTTTTACTTTTATTTAATGAGATGCAAAATACAGAATTTGGTTCTGAGTTCAGACTGTTCTCAGAGATGACAGATAAGGGAAAATTCTTTTTAAGAGTAAGCTAATTACTTTTACACATCAAACAGTACTCTTTCAATTTCATACAGCAAATGTAAAGAATACTAACACAAAGTTACAGATTTACCACTCACAGTGAATGAAAACAGTGTTTTGCATTTTCTTCGAGGTACTAATGTAACCTAGAATTCTAATTCACCAGTGTCTTAGCAGCTTTACAAAAGCAATGCTACACAATGTTTTCTCATTTGGTCATTAATTATTTTATTGATTTGTATGCATCTTCCTGCTTTTCTGTAGAGCTTTTTCTGCTTTATCCATTGCACCAGGGTGAAAAAGTAAATTTAAGTGCTTGATGTAACTCAGCTAGTCATCTACTTAAATAAAGTTATCCTGCAGATGTTGGACAATAAGTAGATATGCACTTCCATCACCTTATACAATCAGATCAAAATTGAGGTTGGAATTGAAGGACACAGACTTGCTTGTGTCCTTGCTTTTGTCATTTTTGCTTGTAGATTTTAGGTGAACATCCCTTTGCACATTCCTGAAATGCCAGCTTCTGCTGCAGGGGTGGTGACAACACCTGGCATGACAACATGGCAGCCTTTTTCTCCCATCTCAAAAGATCATCTCAAGCTTAGGTGCTCAGGGGGAAGTTTAGCTTGCACATTCATTCAGTTCCCTGTGCTAGATCTCTGCTGCAGGCTCCCAGATTTTATGCAGCTCACTGGTTCATGTAATCAAGAAACTTGGTTTCTTTGTTGTCCACAAACAGAAACTGGTTCCCCCACAAAAGTAACTCAGTGCTGTTGGAAACTTCATTTTGGAAGCTCTCAGTTCTCTCCACTGATGATAGACTATGCTTAAAGAGACTAACAGACCTCATTAAATCATGCAAAGCCAGGTTGCATGAACACTGCCCTAAGCATAGCTGACTCCCTGAACAGGTGACATGGAGCCACGGTATGGACATCCATCTTATGAATCTTCATACAGACTGTCCAATAAATTTGAAAGCATTCATAGTAAACTACAGGTATCTTAAGCCATACAGCCCTTCTGAAATGCTGCCTATTCAACTTTTTCTTTTGAATACCTTTTAGAATAAATAAAATTTTGAAGAAAGAAGAAAGAAAATATATATATATCTATTTTCCCTTTCTCTTAAAGTATGAAATATTTTTTGGTCTTCTCCTTTTCCTCTTTCTTCATTGACCTCTTCCTTAACCAGCTAAGTAGGAACACAGACATAGATTGCTAGCTAGTGATTAAACCCTCACTTGTTACTGTCTAGTAAACACATCTTACTAGAGCAGTAGCGGAAGGTTAAACTTCCTGCCTTTGAGAAAAGACAGTAATACTTTATTTCTCACTTCCATTCCCTGCAAATGAATTAGTAAATGTTCTAATATCCTACCTTTATTGGAATCTAATGACTGAAGTGGTCAAAACAAGACACTAATAGGGGTTCTTTGTCATTTCTCTCTACAAATAAGTTGTCTGTCCTTGTCAAATCTTCTGTCTTCTGTGCCTATGTTTCCATGCCTGTATAATAAGGAAAATAACACTTCCTCATAAGGTTACTGGAAAGTTTAATTCATCAATGTGTGCAAAGTACTGAGCAATTCTTAGAACAATGCTGTAGAAATGCAAAACATTATTAGACTGTCAGTTATTTTCTTACGAAATTGGACCCTTTTGTCTAAGTGAAAATAATTGGTATGACAGAAAGATTGAAAACTTTTAAGTACAACCTAAAAGACTGCTTATAATGATGAGGGTGTCAACTAACACCATGTACTGCAGAAACTGTGGTTCATAAAACTGTAGCATGACAACAAAGAATTATTTTGTAAAGTGTCTCTCAGGTATATACATATTCCAGTATTAATATTATAGAAAGAAAAGAAAAAAGTGCAAGGCACAAAGAAATACATACACCTTGGTGAAATTTATACCTGCGTGACAGTTAAAAATACACACACAGCTTCACTGCAACAGATTTTGATGGAAAATATAATAGTTAAATTTGGAATTCCTCAGTAGACTTTCAAAAGTATTAAATATAAGTTTTAAAGAACTGCATCCAGAACAACTAACTATCAGAATTACAGATGATTATTAAAGAGATACTTGATACCTGTAAAAGAAGGCTAAGGTTATATCTCATGGTAGTTCTGAGAAAGAGTATACCAGTGTGTTATGTAAAAGCAGTATTTAAAGAATGACTCTGAGAAATGCAGCAGGAAAATAAGCAGAAATTTGACAGAGAAGATTGGGACACAGATTTTTTCCACTTAGTTTTTTTTTTTGTTTTGTTTTGTTTTTTTTGTTTTGTTTTTTAATAAAAGAATGTGTTTTTGAAGAAGGTAGGGATGAATCAAAGGGTAGTAGATACCCAGGAAGGCACTATGCACACTTTTAACCACCTCACCTTAGATATGGAGCCATGGTGGAAACTCAGAATGCCTCCTTACTTACTAAAACTTTAGAGGAGATCACAGAAGTTTGACAACACCACTTCTTCCCTACCAGTTAAGTGTATTGTATGTTAAGGGATAAGTTAGTGTATGAATGAGTAGTTAAAATTCCTGTCATATCTCTTACCTTCAAGGGAGCAAAGATCAAATGTTACCTTTAAATAGCTGTATTGACACTAAGCCTTAGCCACTCTTTGGTTCTCCAGCTCCCACAGCAACAGCTATTAAATGCTAATAATTTGATACAGGGTATCTTTAAATCCAATGTTTCAGAAAATGCAACCCTGAACACTTGAACACATCATTGATCTCTCTCACACACACACACACACAAAAAAAAAAAAAAAAAAAGTACACTCAAAAGTTCATGGTGGAATAAATACTGCTATCCAATGTATTCTGAAAGGTATCTGTGTGCTGGATAGCTGCATGATGAGTATGCCTTAAAAAGTATAGATCGACTGATAGATAAGAGAACGGAATGACTTGCAAACCAGGAGATCCTATCTACCAGCCAAAGAAATGAAATTCCTGTATAAAATGTTCAAGTTAGGATATTTTATGATCGTACTAAAAAGGAGAAACAGTGACAGCACAAGGAAGATAATACATGGTTGCAGAAGAGAATTCAAGACTGTAATTCAGCTGAGGTCTGCTAATCTCACCAAGCACAAAAGCACAATTCAAACAGCTCCTGAATGACAATGAATGGCTGAATTCCAGCCTCAGTATATCAGCTAAAATCAGAATGCAACACAAAACAGCAGAATACAGCTCTTAAATCTGTTTTTTACAGTCTGCAGGTGAAAAATGTCAAAAAGCCAAAATGGCAGGAGCCATCATTTGTGAATTTTGAATGGATAATTAAATGAAAGAAAAGTTCCTCTATTGAAACAGGACATTTAAAAGGTTAATGAAGGTATAGTAAAAATGGATATATATGATTGTGAATGCAATAGTGAATTTAAAAAAAGGTATTAATGATGGGCAGAAAAGAAAGCAGGTCAAAATCATATCAGTTGAACTCTATCCTTCTCCCTTCCCATGCACTCTTACTGGTCATTTGTTACTTTTATATATATATATATATATACACACACACTATATATATACACACACATAGATACACACACATACACATAAAATGTACATAACCAACGTACAAAGATACATATTTAAAGATATTTTTCACAAGAGATGTTCAGCTGAAATCCCAATTAGAAGATAGATATTTTTCAGAGACTCCAACTGTGGTCATCTCTCATGATTGATCCTGAGGCAGTAAGACCATTCGTAGATCATGTGCTTGTTTATTGAAAAACTCACTCATTATTTCTACTTCAGCACTTCCACTTCACTTTTTCAACTGTCCATCCAAAGCTGGATGTTTATGCCTTAAGCTTTCAGCAGCTATGTAAAATGGACTTTGAAAATAATTACATACACAGATGGCAAGGACTTCCACTGTATTATTATTACTATATATTATTTTTTCAGACAGGTAAATATAAACTTGTTCCCATTGACATTCAGTTTTCTCAGGATGGATGTCATCAAGATAGTTGTTTCTCCATGGTAGGATTTACAAAAGGTATGACACAGTGATTAAGTTAACATGATAGAGATTGAGAACAGTATCTTTGGCCGAACACCATCTTCAGCAATAATTTACAGTCTTCAGAGCTCTTGAAAAAACAAATACAGCATTATCTGTCACTCTGTGACGAAGCCAGCTTATCCATAAGTTTCTCATTTTCCATAAAAGTATTACTATGATAAAGAATATCTGGCTTCTATTTGCAAAATATCTGTTCTCAAAGATCCAAAAACCATCTTTTTTTTTTTTTTTCCCCTCTAGATCTTTCAAAACTTACTTTAGATCTAAGGTCCATAAGAAATCATTTAAAATTATTTAAACTGCAGTTTGGATTAATTACAAATATATAAAGCTAGGAAGAAAGAATGCAAATATATTTGGTTGAATAAAATTTGTTTATGGTATTATCACTCTCCTTAAGGCCTTGTTTTACAAAGTCAGCTTTGAAAGACTGAAAGCAATTTTGACTCTAAATACCACAGTGCTTTTATGTAACACAATGTCTTCATGTAACACAAGACTTTACCCTGTATACAAATGCCACTGTAATACTGTTCTTAACTAATGCTAACAATAGTTGCCTAAATCTACCTCCTTTTGACAAAAAAATAATCACAGTGATATTCCCTGAAAAACACAGAGAAGGTGCTTTAAAAAGTACTTTTACAGAAAAGCAGCCAAAGCTCAGGGTTTATCTGAAAGATCTTCTAGTCCCAAATTCAATCAGCAGTATCTCAGAAGACTTATAAGATCTAACATTTTTTAGAGAGATTCACCAAGATATACATATAATTCAGTAGAACTTGTTCAAAATTAAATAATGACCTGGAATTTATTCACTGGACGTAAAAGCTCAAATGTGTTTGCACAGAGAGAGTGAATGTCTTCTTTGCAGATCTGACATCATTTCTAAGAATATTTGTTAGCAAGTTGGACTCTAAAACATTTTATAAAGATTCAAACTTCCCCTCAAAGCTTCAAAGACAGACTGTACACATCACTATCAATGGTTCCTTTTTCTAATCAAATAAGAAAGCACTAGTGTAGAAGACACAAGAGTGGTCCTAATGCCCTGAATATTTTCAACATACGAGAAATTTGAGATGGTGCTAGATTAGCATATATTGCATGAGGAGTGCAAAGCTTCTTCAACAGAGTGCCAATCTCACTGATTTTGTAACTGCTGACACTTGTCAGTTGGCAGGAACTAAGTTACAAAATGATTGGAATTAAGAGTTAGTGAAGTAGAGAAATTGCTTTAAAAGGGAAAAGAAAAAGTGAACATCAAATATGAAATGAATCAGTAAGAATGAAGGATCTCAATAGCGGTAATGATGGTAACATGGGAATAACCCACCTGGTATCACTCTGTTATGTCAAGATGTGGAAGCAAAAGGGCTGTCCAATTAAGGTACTATCCAAGACAACCAAGCAAAATAAACTGTGCCTATGTGATCTATACACAAATATGCAGTGAGCTTGTTATTGTATGAAGACAGATGCACTGGCCTGAGGTTCAGTTAACTCAACAGACCATGAGAAACTAATGCACATAACATGAGAGATTTCTGGACATAACAAATAACAGTGTGAAAAGCTGACAGAATTAACAAGAGCACTGCGAGAATTGTTTGTGTGCCTAAATGTCACTGGTGGAAAAGGAGGAGTCATGTGAGAAATGGTCAGACTACACAGATACTTAGAGGGAAGCACTTGGGACCTTTAGAGGAGTTGAGACCACAGCATCCAAGTAACTATATCAATAAAACCATAAAAGGTCAAAATTGATCAAGTAACAATATCAGAAATGCCACATTTGGGCATGGCTGTACAAAATTGAGACTCATGGGGAAAAAGTTAGGAGGAGTGGGTTGCACGTTTGCCAGTAGACTGGGTGGACAAAGCAGGTGATTGGGGAGGATGGGATCAGGGTACAGCCTCTCCTTAGACGATGTGCCTGAGGTCAGATACTGTGTGTGTGTCTGTCTGCACCACTGGGATCCACATCAGCCTCTCCATGGGCTGGATCTGCAAACATGAACAGTAGCAAGCAGACTGAGGGAACAAATCTCCTGAGCTTTAAAGTTAGCCTGATGAGACTGACTGCAATAAGTTATTCCTGGAACTCCTCTGCTCCTATTTGATAACTGCAGTTTTTAAACTGAGGGATGGAGAACCTGCGACATACTAAAAATAAGTATAAAATTAGAAACTTAAAGGAGGTGCAGAATCAGGCTATTTAATGGGAGATTTATTTGTTCTATTGAACTAAGGAAATCAAAACCTCTCTTTCTGCTCTCTCTCACCTGCCTGACATACATTCATCTGTATGTACGTTTATATATGTGTGAATAAATAAAGAGAAATACATAGATAGATGGGTATGAAAAATCCCTATTTATATAAGTAAAAATTTTGGTCAGCTAAATCTTCTTGACTATACTTTGTGGAGAACAGGATGCATTTCTTTGGGAGACATCAAAAACATTATGCTACAGGAATCAGTAAGGATACAAGTAAAACTTTTTTTTTTTCCCCCAGATAGATAAAATATTAATTTATATTTGAGGGGTTTTTTACTTTTTTTTTTTTTTTTTATTGACAAACTACAGCTTGTTTATGTAGTCATGAAGGACAGGTGCAAACTGAAGAGATCTACCGCCATAACTCTTCCTGTTTTTTTCAAATATGTCTCACAAAAACAGAGTAATTTTATGGTGATACTGTATTTCTAATGAATCCAGATACTCTGTGATGAACACCAGCTTGTGACTGCAAAGACGGTTTATATATAGCACAACCTTGTCAGGAGGATATCCTGGGAAATTTACTGGTATCAGCATACCAAAATAGTTACACCATTATTATTTACGTCCTGCATCCACCTTCCTATTTCTGTTTTTTTGTGTTGTTTACACAGAAAATCCACTGCCATGCCAAGCAATGCCATGTAGTTAGGAATTACATTTGCACCTAATTCATAGCATTTGTTTTGCAGGAGAGTCAAGTCAGTAAATGCCCTTGGACAGGAAAGTCTCGAGTGTCATTCCAGCTACTATAAAAGCAATCAGAGGACTCAATCCACTGAAACAGCTTACTTTAGAGCATATATATATATATATATATATATATAAAATTACATAAATATACTTTTATTTATTTGTATAACAGGACACAGTGGTCCTGCAGTGGATAAAGCTGCCACAGCTGGATGTCCATTTAGAGATCTCCAAGGCTGGCCTCCTAAAACTATAATTTTTAACTCTGTTGCAGATGCTTGTGGGATCTCTGTATCATCTTGGCTTTGCTTCTTTGCTATCTATATATTACAGTATTTTCAGGTGATTTTATATTACACTGTACAAACAATTTAATGAGATAAAGATAAATAAATACTTGCAGATGCAAGCAACACTGTTTTTTTGGTTTTGGTTTTTTTTTCATTCTGTCAGATGCACCTCCTGTTTTAAAAAAGTTATTTAAAATACATCCTGCTTAAAAATTAAAGTGTTCTATGGTAATTATGATGGAATAAAATAAAGACTGCAAGCTGTGATACCAAGCATATATACTTCATACTTAAGTTTTTCATTTTGCAGATGCTTACGGATGAAGGTGTATCTGAGCATGAAACAGCACTTGTGGGGGTGGTAGTAACCATATCTGTCAATCACAAAGCCACTGTTGCTACACTCAACATTAAATCCAAATGTTGGATGCTTTATGGTGCACTTAACAATAAAGTACAAAAGAAGTCAAGGGAAGAAAAAAAAAAATTTCTTTGCTATTCCGATTGGCCAGAAATTCAGCTGGTACATCTTCACTAACCTCACTGATCTGAGCATAGGCATGCTGAATTTTATTCCTTTTTTCCTCTAGAGATTTCATTCAGGATTTCTTTCTCTTCAGGAGTACAAGATCAGGACTATAGTTATTTCCTAAAGCTGTATAAACTATAAAAATACATAGACACACATGTATCACAAGTATCCTATCATCGGTATATGCTTAGCAAAGCCAGAAAAAGCATAGAAATAGACAAGATGATTGAATTAAGAATATATATTTTGAAGGCAAAAGTGTGAATGTGAAATAGGTCTAATCTGTAGACAAATGTCAGCTCTGTGCAATGTTGCAAGTGTTTTAAAGGACATATCAGTGAGCCCTGAAATGTTAAATAAATGTTAATTGTAAGTCAAAGAAAATATCATGAGTAAAATAAAAGTATACAAGCAGAAAACACTTTCATTCTAATAAAAATAGCAGTTGGATCCATGGAAGAAAAATATTACTGAACACAGTCTATGTTAATACAAGTTCCATCGTAACACAAGACAAGACAAATAGATTCTCTCTGTACTGGAAGACAGTTTAATTTAACAATAATACTGATTACTATTTTTCTGTTAAATAGCTTTACTGAAAATATATTGAAAATATATTACTTCTCAAGATTTAGCTGTTTGATTAGATTGATTGTTGAGCTACTTATTAGCTATTCTACGCATGCTTAATAGTGTAAAAATGTATGTGATTTATGGTTGCTGTACCATAATATACCCATGTAAAGCACTAAGGATTTGTATAATCTAATTAGAATGAGGAAATAACAATTTGTAATGTTCTACCTTTTTATTATTCCTCAAAGATTAAGGATTATGAGTGATTTTTTTTAAGTACTTCAATCATTTTTCTGTGGCACATTTGAACAATTTGACAGCAGCAATTTAAAAATGAAGCCAGAAGAGGGATTTGATTTTTATTTTTAATTATGGAAATGCAATCTTCTTCACATCTACTTTTACAATGATGACTACAGGCTATTTGCTTAAGTGAATAATGAAGAGTATAAGGAGTGAATAATCACATTTACTGCAGGTACCATGCACCTTATGAAATTATACTAAAATGCTGCTAATGTATACAAATACACAAAGTCTTACTTTTTTTTTTTTTTTTTAAGTAACAACTAACTAGAGGGTAATATAAAAGAGCTTTATACTGTATATCCTACTAAAAAGCAAAGATACTATTTTGTAAGAATGCAGCAATCATGTCTTATGGGACAGCAATCACAGATTTTTATGAGTATACTCTTTTACACATCTTAAGAATTCTGTATCTTGGGAAAAATATTTAAAAATATATTAACCATAATAATAAAAAAAAAATTAAATGTATATAGCATTACCAGTATCATCAGTCTATTCTTACAAAAATTAAATGCAATAATTACTCTACTATTACAGTTGGAAAAAATAATACAAAGTTCAAGACAATAATTATTACACTACTATGGTCAGAAAATATAATTCAAAGTTCAAGACAAAGGCCGATACCTAGATCAAGACAAATTCCAACCGGATATCCCAAAAAATAGAACAAATTGCTATAATCTATGATGTGAAGAAGAGAAACAAGAAAGAGTAGCTCGGTTTCATGAAAAAATTCCCATTGTCACAGACTGAGTCACTAGCTGACTTTAGGTTTTCCTTTCCTTTCCTTTCCTTCCCTTCCCTTCCCTTCCCTTCCCTTCCCTTCCTTTCCCTTCCCTTCCCTTCCTTTCCCTTTCCTTCCCTTCCCTTTCCTTTTTATAGAGTATTCACTTTTCCAGTTCTGCTAATCTGACACTCTTGCTTGTTACTCAAATTACTCTCACATTCTTGAAGGAGAAAAGATCTGATCAGCCACCTCTGAATTTGTTAACTGCAAAAACATTCTATTATTATTCATTTATCTTCAATACACAATGCATCTGAAGAATCATCCATAGGAATTATTATAATATCTATTAAAGTGCAATCCTTGGCTCACTACATATACAATTCTAATGCCTATGCTCGCTAGAGTAGTTTCAGTTTTAGCCTTGAAACATAACCAACCAAATACAATGGAGTCAGTCAATCAATGTCATAGAGGCAGCTTCAGCAACCTTTAGCTAAGACTGACATTTATATTTCCCTGGTAGAGAAAAAGAGGAGAAAAAAAAATCCAGCCTTCCAAAATCTTTCCATCATTCTCAATTGCCTCACTGTGTTAGACCTTGGGAGATGAAGGTTTCTACTCCCTTAACATATTTACAATAGCATTTTTTTTTTCTTTTAAACTTTAACTTGAGTAAGTCCTCAGAATGTGTGCGAATATAAAAAAGATCCAAGCCTGATTATTTGACATTAAAGAATAAAATTTCTGAGGAATGGGAGAGTAGAGTTTTCTTTTCTTTAAGAGGAAGTAACAGGATCTCCTGGCAGGTTCCTATATATTCCTTGGGGAGCACATCACACTAGCTGAGAAACCCTCTCACAACACTGGGTAACAAAAGCATGAAGAAGAAGAGCTTCAACTTCAGGCTGTTAACTTTAGATTCTGCTGCTGTGAGACTGATCTCCCTCCCCATCCCCTGCCTGAATGCAGGCCCTGAGTGCAGGCTCACAGGGTATGATTCAAAGTGGGACCTAATCTTCTGTGCTACTCTCTGAAGAAGCCTGTCTCTTTTTATTAACTACACAGGAGGTTTAGCTTTCTTTTCACATGAATTCTCTGGAGGTCTCACATTTTTTTAGTATTGAATAACATCTATCACTTAAGGCCAACTGCGAAAAAGCACATTTTAATAATGGAGCTTCATGTGATAACCAAAAGAGAACGTAGCCAGTTAGGACAGATCTTAGTCATATATGAAAATGAAATACCATACTACAGGTCTTCACACTATGCTCAGCGTTACATTTTGATTACATTCCAATTTAAACATTGTACAGGGCAGCACATATATATATATATATATAGAGAGAGAGAGGTATGTGGACTGCAGGATGGTCTTTGAAAGACTAGCATTTTATCAGGCCTCCAGGGGGTTCTATTTTTTCATTTTAAATAACTACTATAAAACACTTGTCCATATGGGCAGACAAACAGTGCTTTCTAACTTGTTGTATAAAAATAATCTCCAAAAGCTAATCTTTAAATGACAGATTTGGTTGAGTACTATATAGAGGATTTTTGTAATGAGAATCAGTGTAGCCAGGGGAGAAGTTTTGTAATAGAACGTCTTCAAATTGAGAGTAATCTCTTTCAAAGTGTCAGAAATTATCATTACTGTGCAACACATGACTTTACAGTGGCCAGTGACTGCTGTCATTGATATACGTGATCAGTGTAACACACAGAAGTAACTTTAGCTGTAGAAGTTTAAAAATTCAATACATGGATAATTTCTATCCAAATATAATAAAAAACTATCTCTTTTTTTTTTTTTTTTTATTTAATACAAGATAATCCCTGCTTATACAGAATGCTTATTTAAGGTTTACAATACTGGCTTCTTTTCTAGTTTCATTTCAATTTTTTGCATCACTATTCTTCATGCGAAAAATATATCTTTATTTGAGTGGGGTGTTTCTGCCACACTTCAGTTTTCAGCTCTCCTATACTGCTATGCTGTCACCAAGTGTATCAGCCACTTTAGATCCATCTCCTGGTCTGTGATCACCTATTTTTCATCCAACCTTCCCTCCTGTTTCACTCATTGTCCATACTGTAGCACATTTATAGGAACAGATAAATCAGAACCCTTTTTGGCTGATGGACTATCAAAGTTCAGTCACCTATTGCTATTATTTATCCCTTCTTAAATGTTGATAAGGCAGTTAAGGAACAGCACCATTTTCTTCATTTCCCTGAAGGACAGTGCAACGAAGAGGATGGAATATATCCTGTGCCAGTTCAGGCATTCATCTCATCTTAAAGGGCTGTCTAAAACAGCTCAGATGAACCACACCGAGTAGGACCTATTTCTCTGTGAAGAACAGTGGGAGCTAAAGATGATTAGCTGAAGATACGAATTTCTGAAGTCAAGAGAGATGTATCTAAGTCCACTTGTCCATCTCAGAATTCTGAAAATAGATTTCAGTCTAAATCTCGGGATTATATTTTGTATACTGCAACACTCAGAAAGTAAAGTGGTGAATATATTTGTCTGACTAAAAAGAAAGATTCAATGGTATAGTAGTGTTCTTACCATTGAAAACGTTCAATTTATATACGCCATAATTCAGGAGTGAAAAAGACTGCTGTTAGAATCTCATTTGATCTAAATTACTTTCATTCCATTCAGAATTTTAAAAAACTATAGCTGTGGTTTATTTATTAATTCAAATTCTTAAAACTTATCATCTTATAAAAGAATTGCATTTAAAAACAAAATCTATGCTGTTGAAATAATTGCTCTGAGATGCTTAAAGCTCACAAAAACTCTATTTTTACAGCAGTAATGAATGTCTTTATTAAACTGAACCTCATATTCTGATGATGCTGTAACTATTTTTATGTAAAAAATGAATTAGTTGATCCATCTTAAGAACTGCTATAACACTTTAAAATTGATCTAAAGGTTTGTGTCTTTATTGACATTTTTAATGTCTTTGTTGCATTTCCCAATCTAGTCCTTCGAAAATGAGCTGAACAATGCACAAGAAAGCATCAGACAATGGATGAAAAAAAAATATAGCTAGAAGTGAACAAAACAAAAAAGTAAACAGAAAGTAATTGCTTTTTAAAGATACTCTTTCTTTCAAATTAGCCAATTTCTTACTCCCAGGTGATTAGGTCCCGGCCAAATACGCTGAGGTAACTGACTGACTGCACTGCAAATGGAAATCTCACATATTTTGTCCTCCCCCCTTTAAAAGTTGAAACTATTTATAGATATTTTTGATATTCATTTTGTTTGTTTTTTTGATTGATATTATGAATCATTCTAGAGTCCTTCTACTGTGGCTACTATAAAAAACTCTAACTTGTAAATACTAGGACATATAAAGTGCATATAAATAACTTTTAACAGGTAGGACTATCAAACATTATCAATGAGAATTTTTGCATATGTTGTAAAAAATGAGCATAGAGAATTGTCACAAACCAATCTCGGATGGCATTAAGTATATATTGCTCAGGAACCCTTCAAAGATCAAGTGTCAGCCATTTAATTAGTAAAACAGTGCTTTCTCCTAACACTAAATAATATGTTGTGACAATCTTAAGAGGAGCTCTCAAAATTACAGTGACACAGCCCTTGCACCTCTTCTAGCACCAGGTTCTCCAGAATTTCTTAATGCCAATTTCATAATTCACCCTTCCACTCAACAGAACTTGGTATATGCTAGGGAACCAAAGTTATCATTTTTTTTCTGATTTTTATAAAATAGATTTTACTTTACATAGTACTAAAATGATCAGGAAAGCTGCAACTCTACCCTATAATAAGGCTTAAAAAGATGAAAGCTCCTTTAAATCTTATGTAAGGAAAATTTAACTCACAGAATAGCACTATAAGGAGCTTGTGCTTATCACATTCTTTAAATTCTTGTGAAATTCACCTGTACTGAAAGTTGAGAACAGACATCAGTACCAATTAAATACTTGCCTTCTCTAAAGTACACCTATTGAAAGGATACAAGTCTCAAAAAGATATGTAAATAAAATCTGTCGGTTTCAGAAAACCTGTAATTTCCTCAGAAAGAAAGAAAGGGGAAAAAAATAAAGAAAAAAAAGAAAGAAAAGAAAGATGCAGTACACCTGAATACTAAAATATTGGAACTGTTCTGAGATGAGTAACATTTTCAATCTTCATGATTATTTCTAACAACTCAAAACAGCATGTTCTGCTTGTATAATGAGTATTTAATTTAGACTCATATGCACACTCATTCTATACAAGCTGAACATCATCACAAGCATCCTCTTCATTTCACTTACCTTGATTTGCCCTCAGAATCACTTTGATGATTGCAGTATGCAGCAGTATTTAGAAAGGATTAAAAGCAAGACAGGATTAGGTCAAGACATATGTGTGGAAACAGTAAATAGTGCCATCAGCAAGTTGTAAAAGAACATATTTTTTTTTCCAGAACGGACTTAACACTCATCCCAACACACTATAAAAAGTGATAGCTTTCTAGATTGTCTATAATTTTGTACTTTAATTTTCAACATTGTTTTGACAATGTAAAAAAAAATTAAAAAAAAAATTCATACTTATCATTTTTATTATTTCTGGATGATAGGTAGTACACTAGGTCCATAACTTCCTTTTTGTGCAATGTATTTTTTTCTCTTTTATGCCATCAGCCTGAAGTCTCTTTTCAAAAAAAAAAAAAAAAAAAAAAAGATGGCAAAAGAAAGAATAAGCATCTCTCATCTCTTAGCCGTTGTAAATATGGCAGAAGCAACCCAAATTTCCTGATATTTATCAGTTTATCAGTTTTTATTACAATCACAGTTACATCTAGATTCAATAACACAAAGGTTTTTATAACTATGACTTTTCTCTGTTAACTTTCTCACATGTTGCTGCAATACAAGATTGACTATTCAGGGATGTACTATCGAACTGGAACACACTGGAACTCAAACTATGCTGAAATATATCTTCAAATGCAGATGAGATATTGGCCATTCTAAACATGATCTCTTAAAATGATTTACTATTCTGAAGACAGTTAGTAAAATAATTTGACCTCTGTAAATTGAACTGTGATTTGAACCTTTTTATTTTTTAAGTGCACAGAACAGTGACTGCTATGAAGCCTTCTAAACTGTTAAAAGGCTCCTCGTTTTGATAGTGCAGAAGTCAAAAAGCATAGTAACACTGTCAGAACATTGTATAGCTTTTGTTTCAGGTTTTCTGTGCTACTTTTTCTTTTTTTTTTTTTTTTTTTGCATAAGGAATCTAGCTGCGTCAAGTATTGCCACACTAATAGATTCAAACTTATTACAGGCTTACTCTATTATTTATTATATGGTCCCTTAATTTAATTACATTTGTTGGCCATTAAATATAATTTGAAGACATCAGAGGGATAGGAAGAAGCTCTTTGTTACAGAGGAACTCAGTAATACCCCGGATAGCTGCAGAGCTGTAAGAATCCCTGGCACTGACAGCCATAGAAGTTGACAGAGGTAGTTGACAAAGGGAGCATGTGGAGCACTCTTGAGGGAAGAGCTTCAGTTCTGTCATCCTCTCTGACAAACGGAATCTGAGTGGATTATGGGAAACAATCTTCCATGCATAATGAAATTAATGGCATATTCTTGCTTTCTCAGCTTTTCCTGACAATGTAGCAAAATAAAACTAGTTTGTGATTTCCCAGAAAGAGGATGGAAAACCAAGTGCCTGGTTCTGCAGTTCCTCTGGGACGTCTACATTAGTGGTTTTATTTTTTGCCTAAAATTTATTATTTTTTCTGCATCCACTTTATGCAACGCTGGAACCAGTAGCACATAGAAAGCTTGGGGTATCTGTCAGCAGCATTTTAAGTACAGATCCTGCCACTTTCCTCAGAGAAACCCTGCAAAGTGCAGTGTCAAAAATTCTGCCACTTGAAAGATACCTTGTCCACATTAACACATCCTTAACAATTTTCATGCTCAGACATTTTGAAGCTAAAAGTTTCACTGTGTCTGTGTGAATAAACATTTCTGGATTGAATATAAGGCTATGGATTACATATATGTCATAAAAATTAACAGAGATTTCTATCATAAGCAAATTTTCGAAATCCTACCTCTGTATACATGTGCAGTAAATGAATAAAAATAGGCCAAGTGTTGAGTATGAACTACTGCTAATGCCTTTTTACTCTCCTGTTTCCTAGATAGCGGTACGAGTATTCCATTCAAACTTCAGTTCAGATTGCCCTGTTACATCACTGCCATCTTCTCTGTGATTCTGTTTTCATATGAGTATTAAGTGTTACAATGTGGTGTGTACTCTTTTACATATACGAACTTTTGTAGATGCTTTGTTTAGTTTAGATTTACCTGTTAGGTCCTAATTCTTTTTAATATCAAGTTTTCAGTATATGTTTATGAAACTTGATGATAGAAACTTACATAGTAATAGTTATTCCTCAAACACACAACAAATTTGGTATTCATCTTATGTCATCCTTATGCATCTTAGAGGATAATGAAATCAATATGGGTCACTCTAGTCAGTAAAGCACAACACCGACATTAGTGCTTGTAGTTCACACTTCCCCCCTCTTTTCTGCAACGGTCTCCTTTGCATAGAAAAGCATTGTAAATGTGTGGTTTGGAAAGACACCCAGTGACGTGCGTATTAAGCTTGAAATTTTTTACTTTGAATTTCTGGCTTTCTAAAAACGACAATTAAAAAAAAAATTATTTTCCAGATACACTTATTAAAAGCTTTCAGTTTTCAGTCAGCTATGTATCACGGACTTCTAGTTCAAGCTTTTTCCACATGTAAACTGCAATATGTACTTACTACTACATAAATGATAGGAGGGAGGGCTTACTTTTTGGCCAATCACTACTGATACAATGGTGGCTGAATTAACAGATGCTGCTAATATTCTCTGGGGACCTGCAGGTGCATTAAGATGACTTTGCAATGCATCATTCCCACTTACCATTTAATTAAGTTACAGTTTTCTGTATATAATTTCATTAATATGGATTAGTCAAAATATCAATGCGCAAGCAAATGCAGACTTGCAAAATGTGTACATCAATAAAATAAACATAGTGTTCTAGTAACAGGGTAGGAGTCTTATATGCTTATTCAATGCTGCTACTCAATTGACATTCATATTGGTAATTGAAGTTATCTGAGCTGTGCATTTATGGATGGTTCATATCCTTTTGACAGTTCTTCACTATTCTAATGTGCCACAAGAAATATTTTTTTTCCATTTTCTGAAACTGCACTGTTCTGTTTACCTGAGCCAATTCTCTGGGATGCCACATTATATAAAAGCAAAGGTGAAAAAGAGCTCAGCGCAAGATGAATTAACTTTGGTAGGGTAACTCATAAATGGGCCAGCAGCCCTTTGCGTCAGACCACAGAGTCAGCAAAGTATCTGTCGCATTTACAGTCAGGAAGAAAATGAGATTTGAAGGAAACATAAAAGAAAACCCAACTATCTACCTGGTGAGAAATGATGTGTCTAAAATTCATGTGGTTTTTATATAGGGGTTTTTTTGATATCTTTACAAGACATAAATTGTATAATCTTCAGAAACTCTTTTTTCCTTTTCCTTAAATGAGTATCTTGTGCATAGAAATAGCAGTTAAGAACCACACACCTGGGCAGCCTTTCAAAGAGGGTAGGCAGTTTATTACATCAACAAAGAAAAGAGGGGCTTTAGGTTTATTTCCTCCCCTCCTTCATCCATTCCTTTCCATCTTTCCTTCCTCTCTCTCTCTCCTTCTGTCTTTTCTATTTGAAAATTATTTACAGACATAACAAGCATGTACAGTTCTATTTGTCACTTTCCATAATTAGGTTTACAGAATGTTACTCAGAAAGTAAAAATGGCAAACACATTGATATTTTCATTCTCCATCATACTGTCACAGTTTTTGAGAGAGAATAATTGTCATAAACTAATCAAGAAAAGGTAAGAAATTTTGATTTACTGACCTTTAGTTTATTATTACAGTTAATGTCATGGCAATAAATAAAAAAGCAAAACCATAAATGCTGCATAACATGCTTTTAGTTTCCTCAGAGGGTAAGAAGAAAAATATAGGCTCCTAGTTAGGTATTTTTATCTTGAATTTTTTTTTTTTTTTTTAGTCTGAGTTTATGCAGAGAAGTGACAAATAGCATCCCCTGCCTCCATTGCATTTTCAGATTAGTACTGTTTGAATCAGAGAGAATTAAGCTTTCCCACCTCCCACAGTAAAGGTAAAGGTGATGAGTTTCTATTAATAAAGCAAATAAAACCCTACACTGCAGTAGACTATCACAAATAAATCATATGTTTCCAGTGCCACGCATTAAGATGTTGTAGATTAAAAGCAAGAACAATGCAAAGAAAAATGGCTCAAATCTAATCATGAAGACATAGAGATTTACAGCATCATTCTACAAAGAACAAAACAGTTTACAATCCTGTCAAGTTCTTTAAGAAAAACAGACAAAACAAAAGCAAGTCAGCTAATGTACTCCAAAGGGATTGGAGGGTAACACATTCTTCAAGATAAAATAAATTAATAATCACTATAATTCATTCATCAAAGCTTCTTTTCCAATGAGTTCCCAATTGCTTTCATAAGAAGGCTAATAATGTATAATCTTTCCAAGTGAAAGTCTTAGAGGATAGTTTACACTTCAGGAAAAGAAAAAGAGAAAAAGAAAAAGAAAAAGAAAAAGAAAAAGAAAAAGAAAAAGAAAAAGAAAAAGAAAAAGAAAAAGAAAAAGAAAAAGAAAAAGAAAAAGAAA
>PTEX01000001.1:10996125-11016474 GCA_003342815.1 Eudromia elegans | reverse complement strand
AGAAAAAGAAAAAGAAAAAGAAAAAGAAAAAGAAAAAGAAAAAGAAAAAGAAAAAGAAAAAGAAAAAGAAAAAGAAAAAGAAAAAGAAAAAGAAAGGAACTATCAGAGTGCTTTAAGAAAAACCTTAAGTCTCACTGGGCTATGTCCAAGGAAGTAATACTGTAACCCAAGCTGTGCTGCCCTGTGCGGCTGTGACTTAGGCACCTGGAGCTCCCAGTGCCCAGAATCGCTGTGTTTTAGATATCTAAATCAGACCATCCTGACTTACATGATGAGTTGCATTACAAAATGCAAGTGTATATACACCTACATAGGCATATATCTATATGTATCATCTCAAAATATCATGAAAATGCAATGTAGGCTACTATTTGCTTTTAAAGGAGAATATTGGATAGTGGGAGAGGGTGCATACTGGGCATAGCACTTGCCACATGGCCTTACAATCAGCCACGTATAGATTAAACATTTGTCCCGACTGTGATGCTTCAAACACATGTCACTGGCTCTTCAGGAGCACCTTATAAAATAGACTCAGTATGTTCTTCATTCCTTTCATTGATTACCTGTCACCATGCTGAAAATAATGCAGCTTACATCAACTAGTAGAAAAAGTCACCCAATAGCCTAAGCTTCTCAAAGCTTCTGCTGTCCTAAAATATAACAGATTAATATGATGGGGAAGTTGAGAATTAAAGTCCCATTGTGATGCTGGATAAAGAAACCACATAACATTATTAAAAATATCCTGATACTCGTGGCCTACTTCTGTTACCTCCAATTATTGATAAGCACCTTGCCCTGAAAGGAAAATTTGTCAAATACAGAACCTATAGTGAGTTAAAAAGGAGGAAATTAGGCCTTTAAATACATAATTAATACATGAAATACAACCAGGAAAGACACTATGCCATAAACATGCAGCCTACTAAGCAACTATTGCTTTCACTTGTATTACTGCAATATATTGTGTACAGATACAGAGGACTAATTAAAAATATGTTAGAAGTTGCTTCTCCATTTCTACTACACAAAAATACACTCACATAATTCAGTGTTAATACTGGGCCTCTGACAGACTATACAGTAACTCAGAATCAACACTACATCTAAATGAGGTGGCAAAATTGCAGAGCCATGAAACAGAAGATTAGAAAGTTTTCTCACTGTCGCAGAAGAGCTACTGCTTGGTATCTATTTTTCCTCCTTTCCTCATAAAATAACATTTGGCTCAAATATCTATTTTAATCATTCCTCCATTCTTAGATTTTTCTGTCTGCTTTTTAGATCTCTCAGGACTGTTAATACACAATATTTTGTAGCAGAGCAAACAACTTCCTTGAATCATCAGATGTTTGATACATCAGAACTTATTATTCTGACTCATGACGATTCAAAATATAATTATGTGTGTATATATATATACATATATGTACAATATACCAATTGTATTATTTTCCAAGAATCTCCACTGAGCTGCAAATGATTTACTAACAATTTAATTATATACTTATATATCAAATTTGGTTCTCCTGAGAAACAGCCTGGCACTTCAACCTTCCTGTAAAAAAATCAGTTCTTCAAAATGTAAAACAGCAGTACTCACAGGTAGCTATCTGCCTGGTTTACAAACTATTTAAAAGACTTATAATCTATATGCTTCTCAAAAGAAAGCTTCTGATCTAAAGATGCAAACTCCCAAACTATTTTCTGTTAGTTCTGTTAGCCTCAACCTAAAAGTTATGAAAATAGTTATAGAATCTCTTCTCCTCCTTCCACTCCTAATCCCTCAGAAAACTAAGCAACAGTTTACCACAAAAAGATTTTTCTTCCTAATACTGGCTGATGATCAGTTCACATTCAGAGACAAGGACTGACAGTCAGGGCAAGGCAGCCACCTGTCTGCTGAAAAGCAAAATTGGACATTCAACAGCAAGTGCAGTCACAGAAAATATCATTTCAGTATATAAGACAAAAGTTTATTGATGCTACATATAAAATAAAACTACAACTTAATAAACTACGAACATTTTCTCTTCTTTATGCCTGGAATTTTAATTAACTTTTTTTTTTTTTTTTTAAAAAGCATGACATTAGACTTGTAGCTATTACAGCAGAGCAAAGGAGAGCAATACTTGTTTGATACAGAATTAGTATGTTAATAATGTGATAAATCTACTTATTACTTAGCATTAATCCCAGAAACTATCAAGAAGCACTTGATAAAATCTGCCCTTAGAGAAATGACTTTCTATTTGTTTGAGGAACACATCTAATTGGGTTTGAAAATGGCATCTAATCCACTAATCTGACAGTGTATTTTCAGAATGAATTGGTCTCTCAGGTTTTATATATAGATAAATCTACATCTGCTGGGCCTTGGTAGCGTTCTCATTTTTAAACGTTTCTGAGTTGAATCAATGCACATTTAGACAGATCCCTCTCTCTCTTTCATCTTGATTAATCCATTAAAGTTAATGCTTTAGACCTCGTCTGCAGCAGAATCTCCTTGAAAACCTGGCAAGGTAAGTTAATCAGGTGAGCAAGGTGAGGCCACATCACAGTGTACAAAATCGTAATACCAATAACCCGATTAGCAGATCTAAATTGTTAGGGAATTATTTTTAAGACCTGAGGATCTGAATTTCCAATTTAAGCTTTGCATTACTGACAGCCAAAAGTAGATCACTTTTGTCAGCTAAGCCAGAAGGTAACAGGAGTTGAATTAACTGAGCAGCAGACTTCAATGCAATGTACAACTGTTGAAAAGTACTGCTATCTAAGCAAAGTTAGTAAGATAAATATACATCAGTGACATAATGACAAGTACAAAAATTGAGAGAACTATCAATTCTGATGGCATCTGCCGACACATCTTGTGTACATGAAAATAAAGAGTGCACACAGTATTTCTTAATCTCCCTTCTGAACATTCACCTGACACTCAAGTAAAAAAGTTTTAGGACCTCCCATTAGATGATTTAATGACTATAAGAGTAAATGACCAATAATGAAATAATGTAATGTAATTAATAATTAAAAAATTAATGTATTTATAAGACAAGATCCAGTTGTAAAATATAAACCACAGATATTTATGAAATCCAGGGCATTCAATTTCTACTTCCAAGAGTATTTTAAAATTTTATACATGGAAAGCAAAATGTTTTCAGTCTCTAGAGAATACTCTGTTGGAAAAGAAAAAAAGCTGCATTTTTATAAGCAGCTATTCAGACTTACAGAACACGTTTCTTGTCTTTACTTAACTAATGATTCACTGAAGTGGATACTTTCCTATATGAAATTTTGATTTCTTCAAATATTCTTCTTTAGGTGAAATCAGTATTTTGGATAAAGTATAAGCATGTATAAATACATGTAAACTGCTAGTAATAGCTGGAAAAATATACAATATTTGAAAGATGTCTCAAATTCTTTACCAACAACTGGGACAGATGAAAGATAAATTTCAGAAGTCTCAATTATAAATATGATCAATGTTCTATAGAACTTTCTCCATATGCCCATATTAGGAATGGGACACTGAATAAGTAGTGTTAGAATGGAGGAACTCTACCTCCTGTATTTTGACAAGTTTTGGTGGATGAAGTAACAAAAACTATTTTTTCCCTGTAAACATTTGGAGGATTAACTCTGAATCTCTCTAAAATCCAAGAACAAAATTTTCATAATCTTAATTCATTTCATCTAGAGAAGGGACTTCATTGATAATTTCAGAAAAAAGTTCTGGCCTTTTATCGTTATATAAAATAAAATAAAATAAAATAAAATAAAATAAAATAAAATAAAATAAAATAAAATAAAATAAAATAAAATAAAATAAAATAAAATAAATTTCTCACTTAACTAGAAAAGGCATTTGGATGATCTGAATATTGTCTAACATATAAGGCATTTTGTTCACTGTATTTTAAATCACTAGGACGTAAAAGCTGCTGAGGCTGAGGTGTTTCAGTGGGAGAGACACACTCTCTTCAGCACCTCAGTTACATCCGCATCTAGCAGATACAAGAAGCACTGAGATGCTTAATAAAGAGAAAAGATAGACTGTTAAGAAAAATCTTCCTCTGAACAGAAATCAGAAGGGAAGATTCCTTGGAGATCTGCTTTTATTTTTCAGGGTAAATTGTTGGAATTTACAATTTTTTTAACACAACTTCTTTGGAGGTCACCATCTTCTCTCTGCCTGAAAAAAGAATTCAGAGATTATCCCCAGCACAGGGCAGCCTTCTGTGAAGTTAGGCTGACATATTGAGAAGTAGCACATGCATAGATTTTAGGTTAATCCAGAAAAAAAAAAAAAAAAAAAAAAAAAAAAAAAAAAAAAAAAAGAAAAGAAAAAAAGAATTTAGTTGTGTCATATTCCTATGGCTTCTTTGGGCTGGACTTCCAGCATGTGCTCCCTTGGGTATCATCTTGAAGAGCTGGCCAAAGCTATGTCAAATACCATGCTAAAAAGCAGTATGAACAACTGCAGATCAGGGCTAAAGCTGGTGTCCAGACCCTGTTTTATATACATCCCTAATATAAACTTGGATATAATTTAGAGATGGCAATTGCAGACCTAGGGCACGGACAGAGACTTGCAGACAGATAAGAAATTCTCTAACGAGTTTCATTGCTGCCTGCTAATAGAGAAAGACCAATAGATTGAGAATCATGAGCATTTTTGTACAACAGTATTTTTCTACCCATTTTCTCAGAATTGAAAGCATATGCCTAATTAGCTTCATTTTTTTATTATTAATTTCTAGCTTTTCAGCACTGACCCCTTCTTTTCACTTAGTTCCTATCTTCCCTCCACTCATTTCACCACCAAGTTTCCTTCCATTCCTACACAGCCTTGATCTGATGCTTAACAAAGCAGAACAACATACTATTTCCCTAGCCTCTTTCTCTGGAACAGTTGAACTATACTTAGCCTCAAGCAAGCAGCTGGAGTTAAAGAAATAAAGGAATAAATCAGTGTGAAAGGATAAAATTTAGTAAAGTTATAAACAATTGCAAAGAGGGATTCACCTCTGCGAGTCTTAGACACCAAAACAATATTCTAAACGATTCACATACAACATGTAGATGGTAAGGTAGACTCAAAATCAAATTTATGGAAGGAAATTTCATAATAGGACACTAAAATTAGCTTAGCAAAAAATAAAAAGTAATAAACACAACAACAGAGAATGCATTCTGAAAATGTTAAAATAAAAGAAAAAGCACAGAGGGGATAATGTAATCAAAAAAGTGGGAAAAAAAAAATCACCTTTTCTGCCTCACAAATCACCTAATGCTCCAAACCCTTCCCTGCAATTCTCCAGAGTCCAAGGTATCTTTGCACACTATAGAATAAATAACACTTATTTCCTCTTCAGCATGTTGTTGAGTGAACTGCTAAACAGGACAAATATTTGGCAGTATTGACATAAGAATTCAGATAATTTATAATAAATAGGAAGAAAAAAAAAAGATTTGCATGAAGCAAAAATCAATTATTCTTTTATCACACTCTAATAACTTTTCCCCACAAATGGGGGAAAATGAAAGTAGATTTCTCTGAAACAAGACCATCCTTCTTAAAAATAATGTGAAACCAGTTGGTACAATCAGATGTTAAAACCGGTCTCCCACAACAGCAGAACAAAGCAGTGGGGGAAGATTTTTATATGGATTGAAAAAACTTAGAGGAATTTTTTTTTTTTTATCTATGTAAATTAAGACAAAGACTGAATCTCACATTAAAGAATGTAAGATTATTACAGAAGTTCACAGTCATCACTGACCTGCACATACTAACGATCTGAGCTTTAAGGCACTGAGTTTTGTTTTTCATCCTTTAAAAGACCAGCTTGTGTGGCATTAGCTAAGGCAAAAACTTGAATGGTGAACAGCAAACTGATTAGATATGACAAACAGTAAGGTACTATACATAAAAAAGTTACAAAACTGAAGAACAAAAGTGTCAAGATTAAATGCTTCATACATAAAACCATCAAATTAATGGAACATCGTAAAGTTCATCCTTCAGTGAATGTAATAAATCTATGTAAGTTAGTGTGAACGTTAAATTCAGGATCTAAGATTCCACTAAAAGAACTTCACAGTTGCATGAGAAAACACTAAAGGGTAAGAGAGGACAGAAGAATTAAGGAATATGTTATCTACTGCTATCATCTACGGCATCCTATAACATAGCGGTTTTACATGCATTGGTAAAAGAATGCTTTAGCTCTGCTATATCTTAAAAACATTTCCTTACTTTCTCCAGTGTGCCCATGAGATATAGGTTGCAAATGGTCTACGCACTCAATTTTCATTGTCTCCTTGGCAATCTGCACTCTCATGAATGCACTAAGATTATATCACAAACCAGATGGCACTGCACAATGAAATTAGGTTAAGAGGACTAAAAGGTATGAAAGCCATTTCAGTAAGTCAGTAATGTTTGTGAAATCTAGCAACATTGCACAAATTATGATATTTATCAATTACAAATATTTTATCTCAGAATACTCCCAACTTGGAAAAACTAGCAGTTTTTAAAAGTATGTAGAAGAAGCTCAAGGATGGGCAGAGGCATTTATGCTGAGAAAAACTGTTACCACCTTTAAGTTAGATTGTTATACTTTTGAAATTCAGATTTAATTTAAAACCTGAAATCAGTATCAAATCCCCTCCCCACCTTAAAACTATAGTGCAATAAAAACTTCCGAGATATAAATCAAGCATATTTCCTGAGACCTAAGTCTGGAAAGAAAGTGATTCCAATTTTCTCAGAGGTGTGAACTACTTCTTTCATCTCCTGGCATAATTTTCTGCAATTCCTTATTCGATTTAAATAATTTCATGCTGACATTTTTTTCCTGCTTCTGGAAGAATGGAAAATAAGAAAACATGGATTACAAGTGTTGATAATGAAATGTGAAAACCACTGGAATTCTATGCAAATAATTCTCAGAACGTCTCATAAAGCACAAGCATAGAGGAAAATAACAACAAAAAAAAAAAGTCCAGGTGTATGTGGAAGGAATCCACAGAGGAAGAGAGATGTGCAAGGAGCCCAGAAATCTGTGCACAGCACATATAGTCTGAGTTTCTATAGCTCACAGCAAAGGAGCTAAAATACTAAATGCTTTTCCTCACTATATCCCTTCAGATAAGCATTTTTCATGCAATTATTTTATCTAGAGCAGTTATAAATTAATTCTTTTTTACTATGTCAAATACTAAGTATTTTTGGACAATTTCTTGTTTTAAATACATTGCTATAATGCCTACAAATGATCCACAATTTTTTCACAGGTATTGTTGAAAGGCAACTATTAACATACATTCTACACTATAATATGTGTGAAGATGGAGGTACAAAAGCAAGTTTCATTTCACATAGCATACTGTCGTCCTAATATTATATTGATTATTTTTGTTCATTCATTATTGCTCTGATCTGTTTTGAGTATGCCAAATGAGAATACGACCCAGAATAGACACTAGAAAGATTAAATAAAAAACTTGAAAAATATTGAATGGGTCTTCATAAAAATCTCAGCAACCCATTTGAGATTTCAGTAAGATAAAGCTTTTTTTTTTTTTTTTTTTAACATGGAGAAACAAGCTATTATATTAAAGAAATTCAATGTTGAGAAGAACTATTCTATGAAGGACAATCTATTTGGAAAACATCCTATTCGGTCTGTTGTAAAGCACAGGCTTTTCAATCATAAAAACTCTAAATGCTTTTTCCAGAGAGCATTTCTAAGAAATTACTCATTTTCCCATCATAGCCTTATGGCAATTAATAAAAAATTGCCCTATAGAGCTACAGCTGACTGAGAATAATAACTAGAATCTTCATAATCATTTGCTTACATTGGTGGATGGACGTGAAACAATAACTCTGAGCTCACTTCTCCATTCTTTGACCATAAATCACTTTTATCGTTTGTACTTTCACTTTATATAATGTGGTGGGGAGGGAGCACACTAGTTTTGAAAGATAAATTGCAAAAGGGCATTGGCAGCATATTTTCAATTATTCTGAATATATTTTCTGTACATGAAATACACTCTTGAAAACCGAAATTAAAATGATGCATCCACCACCACTTCAAAATGCTGACTATTTCTTACCAGCTCCCTTACAAAACACATAAACATTTGTTATAATCAAGTTTTTCAAAGCACTAGACATTTGCCCTTTGTCTATGACACACTTTTGAAATAAAATTACTGTAGAAAGTATGAGAAAAAAATACAACAGGTCAGGCTTTTTGTATATCAATCTCTTTATAAACAGAACTGTCACATTTTCAACAGATTTGTTCTTTTCTTGCTGTGTCTTGAAAGTGTTTTTGTTGCAAAGATCAGGGGAGGAAAAAAGGAGAAGATTTTAAAAATGCTAAATGGCAAAGACATGTTCTCAGTACTCATATTTTGTCAGTAAATATTCAATTTGTGCACTAGATGCTCAAGCCATTTTACAAACATTTCCTGTTAAAACATTTCTGGTCAGATTTATGTGCTGGCATAGGTCAAAACAAACGGTTGTTATCAGCCAACGGTGCACGTTTGTTTAACGGACCCCACACCAGCGCTTGTAGACCTATGTCATGATAACTATCGACTCTCTTGCTAACCAGGATATTTGGATTATTTTCTCTTGTTAGTCTCACTCAATTCGGTTAACATGAGCTGTTAAATTTGTTTAAGGATTTCTAGAACTAAAGGTCACTTCTGTTAACAACACTGTGAAAATGGACTTTATTCCTAAGAAATCTTTTTTTTTTTTTTTTTTTTTTTTCCCCCCCCTAAAAACAGACCATGAGCATCCTTGGTAAATCATATGAGATCTAAGAAAGGATGTTGTTTCTGATCCTCATAAGTAATGAAGAGCATCCCAAAAATGAAGTAAATGAAAACTGAGGTGCTCACCAGCTGTTCCAAGGGCATAGATGTACGTGAGATCCAAATTTAGTCTTAAAAATACTAAATGTGTTAGATGCCAAAACTGCTTAGGGGATTATGCATTTGCTGCATGCAGCATTCACCCATTTCACAGTGGTTTTGGTCAAAACAGTTTTGAATAATAGAAATGAAAAGGCAGCAGATTTGTATGAGTCTAAAATAACTGACCTTCCGCAGCAGGGAGGGCATTGCAGAGTATCAGGCTCCATTTCACAGAAAGAGAGCCTTTGCTATTACCTCTTGTGCAACTCGCTGTGTCCTTTAATGCTCTATATAAATAATAAACTACTATCTTGGTAGGTGAGAGGAAAACACAGAAACAGACTAGAATGTCTTCTTCAGCTGAGCTGCCTTAAAAATGAAGTGCTTCATGTTCTTCGCTTCCTTCATTTTAATCCCAGATATGGCAGTATAGGCAAGCGTTAGTGTAATGTAACAATGTACATACTGCATTTGTCTACGGCATTCTGCCAGGTATGTTCCATATCACATAAGGGGAAAATGCTAAAATGAAATAACCTTGCTGTTTCTGTCCTTTTTTTCCCCCCCTTTTTCTAAAAGGAAATACTGATATTATTCTCACATATTTTTGCAATATGTCCCTTAGTATAACCTAGACTATTGCAAGGCACTAATATCATATAAACTTAAAATTACATGATTTCATAATTGGAATCTTGTGTTAGTAATGACCAAATGCTTAACTTCCCAAATGCTCAATGTATTCTTTCTCAGAATTCCTCAAATTAGATATCCAAAATCACAAGCAACTGAGGGAATCATTTCAAGGGCTCTGCTGGGAATTTGATATTCCATCTGTGACTGTGCAGAGTGGTTGTACTCTGAGCATTTCCACACATCAAAACGAATGGAGTGCCTTAGGAAGATAAATTAGATTGGCTGGAAAGCCACATAAAGACAACTATCTTGCTTCCAGTATGGGAACTAAGCATTGAGAGTTACCGTGGGTGTCTCAGCAACACTTAGGTCACTCAATTAGAGACAGACTATGACTTTTTCTGGAAGAGCATCACACTTCTTCTAATAGTAATGTGTGAAAAGAAGGGCACTTCACTGCTTTTTTGCTGGTTTTGCACTTGTAATAAAAGTGTGCAAAGTTAATTACAGCACCCAAACTTTCAGAAGGAATGTTAAGAGTGGGGAAAGTCACAGAGCACCTTCCCTCCTACTCCATGTTTGGGTGGACTCAATCTGCCAAGCAAGTTATTTCTGGATAATTTAAACTCTGAGTTTCTACACTGCACATAGCTACAGTTCAGGATGTTATTAATAATGGCTTTTCACAAAACATGCTCTCTCTGGACATGCAGTATGTTGTACCTGCGTGATAGGTCTAAAGTTGGCGGGCAGATGTTCCAAGTCATCTACATTATGGCCTGCCTCTCCAGAGCCTGTGTTTATAGCTGCTGGCCATCTGCTTTCTGGACTCCCTGATCTCCCCATTCTTTTAAGGCCAGCCCTATGGAGGATGATGGCAGCCAGTGTTTTGTCATCAGGTGAGCAAACATCACATTGTCGCCTTTACTTCCCCCTTTTTTTTTTATCCGCCTAGAGAATATGGAATGTATCTGTTTAATTATAAATCACCGTGTTAATTGTGTTTTGTTTGCTGATTTGAATCTGTTTAACCCACAAGTTCTCTGAAAGAGAACTTCTAAATCGGGATCATGTAAGTATTTATCAGTTTCCCAAGTAGAGATAGCATCTGATGAAAAAAGAAAATCCATGCTGAGCCCTTTTCAGGAGAAAGGATGGCCTCAGCCATTGTGCTTTACGCTGCAATTCTGCCAAATGCCGCATGCTCAGCAGGTGAGCCTGGGTCTGCAAAAGCAGCTGGGACATAATTGTTCATTAAGAATCTCACCGAGTGCCACACAGCTCTGCATTCATCAGAGCATGTGCACAGCTCACTGCCGGGTTATACAGGGTATATATTTAAACTAGCTCCGAGCAAGGCCTGGATATTAGAAGCGTTACAAGCGTGAGCTCTGCACAAGTTAATCTGCCAGTGAGCACTGCCTTCCATTTTGAAACTTTCCTACTTTAATGTAGGAAAAAACATTAGGAGATAACATTTCTCTATCCTGTCATCTCACTGGACTGCCCAATTTCTTCTTTGATTTTATCTCTTCCTACCATATCTGTACTCAAATATTTGTAGCATTTTCTGTCTCCAAAGAAAAAGACAGCTACACAAACAAATTATTCTTTCTATGGAGATAATCCTATTGTACACTGGCCTCTAAATATCATCCACAATTTCAGCAAGAAACTGGAAAGAACTCAAGGAAAACATTGTTTTGTATTAAACAAGTTATCAGTAATTTGCATTAAACAAAGTAAGGAATAAAGATCTATAGATCCTTAGGCAATCCTTAAGCTTTCTCTTCTTCCATGAACAATTTTTCAGTCTCTCTATTCTGTGTTGGAACAAAAATACCATATGAACAACTTTTTTTCTTTTCCTGAAAAAGATCAAAACTCTAATTTCATCTTAAAAAAAAACCAAAACCAAAAACAAAAACCCACCACCTTGAAATTATGTGTGATAAACAAAGGAAAATAAGTTTCAAACACTAAGGAAAATAAGTTCAAACACAATCAAGAACTGTATTTTAATATTATTCCAAATATTAATCCAAATTTAGGATGGTGGCTTTAATACATTTTTTCTCTAAAGGTGAAAATAACAAAAAAAAAAAAAGTGAATGTTATATTCTTGAATAGGAAGTACAGTTTCTTTCAGAAAGATAATAAAGGAAATATCACTTGTTTCTCCTCTGTACTAAAGATACTGTTTCAAATGATGATCGGAGAAGAACAGTATTTTCTTTCTACTCTATCAGGATGATGGTAAATTAGCCACAGTCTCGCCGCCCGGCTAGAATTCATCTCAGATTTACCATTTCAATTTTCGATTTTAGTGAAGTTTAGTCTCGGCTGCAACAGCCTCTCTTTTACCTTGTCTCATAAGCCAAGACCATGATTCTCCCGCAAACCATATGTGTCCGGCCACTGGCTGTGCTAGCCAGCACCACGGTGTTTCTGGGCACGCGTAACACGGAGAGCCGAGTCTGCACACGCTCGGCTCTGCTCTGCCCTTCGATAGCAATTCTGTGCAGATGACTGCAGATGGTGCCTGCTCAGCCAGGCCGAGCAAATGCTGCGATGATTCAGGAATGGGCACCACTCCTGAGCTGGACTCCCTCCAAGAGGAGTACTTGGAAGACGGTGAGGTTGCTTTTGTGGTGGTGCCTGCTGCATGGATGCAGGCGGAGCATCTCAGGCAACTCTCACTGCATGGGAGGATGGAGCCATCTAATGAGAGCGCAGGCCCAGCTTTTGACATCAACAGCTCTTTCAGGTAAAAACTGGAAGAGCTGATGGATGTTATGGTGTGTACACATTTATCAGCAGTTACGCTCCTACAAATAACAGGATAACATTGTTTCCGAGCATATATAGACCTGCAAAGAATTCCTTTAATTAACTTAATTCAGTAAATGAGTATTGATTTTTTTTTTTTTTTATTTAGATTGTAGCCTTAAGAAGCAGCCACAGTACGCCAGCTTAGTTCCTCAGACTGGGGAATAATCAACCTCTGCCTTGATTACACTAGTTCAAAAAATAAAAATACATGTTATTATTCTTATGCAGTACTGTTTCTTCCATATTAGCCATGACAGAATGGTGCTGAGCTACTACTGCTCCCTGATAACTTTTCCTCACTTTGAGAAGCTTACTGAGTATGGCTGACAGGTCTGTTCTAAAAAGGACTTTTAGGGAAGTCTAACAAACAGGGAGAAAGAAAAAAAAAAGTCAGAAAGTCCTGATTATTATGTCCCATACGCTCTCTTGAACCTAACACATAGACTATGATGCATAAAAAAGCATATTCCATTTGGACATTTAATTGATACTTCCACATACAGATTCACACGCTTACCTCTCGCTTTTAATTTGGTATTACTGAAAAAAATTATCAATCCTCTATCAGGTTGTTGCAAATGGATTGCTGCATTTTCATTGAATCTTATTTTAATTGTAACAGGTGTTGTACAGATACCTCTTTGTGCAGATGGCAAAGCAAATCTTTTTTTTTAAAGAGATTTCTTACCTCTTAAAAGTAGAGAAAGGGATATTTGTGAAAAAAATAGACATGGAATATTAATGAAAAGAGAAAAAAATACACAACATTCTACTCATTAGACCCAATCACCTGTATTATAAAAGTCAAACTGCAAATTACAGAAGCAAAACATAATTTGAGGTGCTCTAGTGTCTATAATGGGAATTAGGAATGACTGCCCAGGAATGACTGCCTCTTGATGGACAAACTATTAAACACCAGTTTCACCTGAAAAATTAGTTACTGGACATGAAGTATTTAGCACCTATAGAAAATACCAGTGGGAAACATAATCAGGATATTAGTGGAGCCTCTTACAGAAGGAAGGCAAAAAAACAACAACAACAATAATAATAAACTACTCAATAAAATAAAGGAAGACAAAAGGAAAAAAGTTAGAGAGGAGTTTCATATAGTACTATTCACACCTACAGAGTTAAACAGAGACTACCCTTCCTGAAGAATGTTAAACTCTGTATAGTATTCTATACTCAAGTTAATCCATTTTGTTTTTCTTCCACTAATTAGCTAAAGACTGAAAGGAGTGTGACAACACCTTGCAGGAAAGTTTTGCTGGAGCATGAAAACGTAGATGTAAATATTGTAAGCTTGCCTAGTGGAAAGAGAAACTGTGCTAAGCTAAACGTGATCTGCCTAAAGAGTTTTCAAATGCTGTGCCTCTCGGAGAATGTTTCTCTGGCTATTTTCTGCACGTAATTGCACAAATGTCAGCTGAGAGTGATATGTAAAATACCTACAATTCAACCTCCTGCTTCTAGGAGGACTATCATTTATGTATCTTATACTGAGCAATGGAGATTTTGCACCCTCTCAGGATGACCTGTTCCACCTCAATTTACTACTGAGATGCTACTGAGACAGGTTTGAGTAATTCTTCTTCAAGTACCCATAGACTTACATTAATGGCCCCTTAGCTTACTCAGAATTTGTTCATAAGTTATGCTCTAAGTCCCTGATCATGTTGGGAGCAAGATTTCCTCCAGTTTGCTAAGAAAATAATTAATATTATATTATTATGTGCAATAGTTATTTTTAAGATTAATAAAAATTGGTTCTGAACACTTAAGGAATGTCACCCATAGAACATGAATTTGTTCAGTGTCAACCTGCTCTGGCAAACTTATTTTATAGGTCTCTCTGAAGAAAAAATTACCCTAATCAGTAAGGCTTGACTCTCATTTACTTTTCAGTTCTTCAATTTACTTTACTTCTAGATTTCAAAATAGAATATAGGAATCTGAATTACCAATATGACTCTAAAATTTAAGTAAAACAGTTAATTTTCTGGGGATTTACACTGAAACATGTTACTGTGTCAGAAATGATCGTTCTAATGTTTTTATGGTCCTCAATTTTTTCTTTCATCTCCTTTAAACTTTGGCATTTAGAGAGGTGATTTGATCAAATCCTATTACACCTAATCTCATATAAAGACAGATGTAGGTAATGTCTTTGAGAAAGACAGACTCTTTCTTTGAGAAATGACAGGGAAAGCGAACAAACAAGAAAGTTAAAACTTTACTAGTAGGAACCCCCTGGATTCCTATATTAGCATCCTTCAGATTTTTTTGTTCTTTTACTTTATTTTCTGCAGAATTATTTTATTAAAGGCAGCAATTAAACTACAAAAACCTCAAACAGGTTTTAAAGAAATGCTAAGTAGAAAGTGATCAGCAACCTGCCAGGAGCTTATGAATTACTTAGTTTTACTTCTAATGAAGGTTAAGGAGCTAAGAACACTGGAAACAGAATCCCATATTTATCTCTGTTTCACTTCTGCATATAAGAAAGGATAAGCTCCTTCAATACACTTAATATCATTATACTGCAGGTGTCCTGAATGTAGCTATGAAGTAAATCAGCTTGTCTACTGGCTAGGATTTAGGCTGTCTTGCCAAAGGTCTGCCAGTTTAACTGAATAATTCATGATGCTTTATGATGTGGACTACTGTCCACAAGAGACAAGCAGAGTCATTTTTCTTATGTCCAGAAAATAGACTCCGAATGTGAGCCAAAAGAGAGAGAGAAAAAAAAAATATGGTTTTACTCCTTCAGTTAAACAAGTATGTCACCTTGTTTAGAAATGAATGATACTGCTTTTGGTGAACAACTGTGTCCAGTAAAAGAGATTAAAATAGTGATGTGAGATTTCTGAGACCTAGTTAAAATCCAGGAAATAAACTGTAAAGGTAAAAATTACAGAAGGATGACTAACTTTTGTAACCTATCAGATTTGGAATACTGCTACCCTGTTTAATTCATATCATGGTTATAGTGGTTTTGAATTAAGCATTATCTATATACCTGAAACCTTTCTACGGAATTGGATTGCACACAAAGATTGATTACAGGCTAAAAGGACGTAGAAATTACATCTCCTGGGTGACAATCTGATTCTCAGTGATTATTGCTTTTAAATTCTAAGGCAATTTGTTTTATCAAACAACATTTTTTTGTGTGTGTGTGTCAGGTATCTCTAACTTGTTACACATGACAGCACTTTGTATGGAATTACTTTGATAAGACAGTGTTAGTATAATGTCAGCACCATCTATGTTTTTCTCTAAAGTGTTCCCATCAGAGGTTTAGGGTAACTGGTACAATCTCATTCCTAGATCATAATTTAAAAGATGTCTAACTCAGTGGATCAAAACATTTCAGTGGTCTATGCTTACAGAGCATCAAAAACTTTAAAACAGAATTGTACAGAATTGGGGAATTGCAATATCAAAGTAACCTTCCTAAATCTTTTTATACTTTTTGTTGTTTGTTTTTATATCTACTACAGAAGATACATACTCACGTAATCTAATATTTCTGAAATTGAGTGACTTATTGGTATATTCGTGAAGGATCCAATGTTTTGAAGACAAATGGTATTTTTTCTTTTGATTTCAGTAAATGAAAACTGGATGAAATATAATTATACACTGCTCTTTTAGAAGTAATTTGGCCCTCATCTGAATGAAAAAGATACACATTGCTTAAACACCTTTGAAGTAAAAATGAAGAAAATGACACAAATGCATTAACCCAGCCTTCTTCTATTTCTTTCCCGCTATGATAATCCCGCAAAATTCTTCTTCAGTATTTAACTTTAAAAATGCTAATGTTATTACTGCAACCCTAGGTTTTGGTACAGTTCAAATTAGTATGAACAAAATGTTTATTTTACAGTCATTCTGATGCTAGTGTTACCAGGCTCTTACTAAGCGGGATAGGAAGTGGGAAGATGGAATGAGGGTAAAGAAAAGGAGGCTAAAGCAAGAGCCTATCTCATCTTACTTTGAAGCCATATAAAATCTGACATCTAGTGTAAAATATTATTATCAACTACTTTTGACAGAAGATAGAAACCTCTCCAAGGCCAATGCATTAAATACAACAACAACTTGCTAAAATAGGTGAGCTTTCTGGAGGTTCCTGATTCTCCTCAGTGAACATAATCCAGGATGATCAGTTCTAGGCGCAAAAACTTTAAACACTCAACTTTAATTGAGATTAGTTATACTTTAAATAACCCCTGACATCTTTTCAGTGATTGTTATGTTAAGAAAGTGAGACTGGAATTCATCACATGTTTTAATGGATTTACACAAGTTCACACGATTAAATCTGAGCTTATCACTCTAAGCTTCCCTAGCAGTCAAAGAAGGCATATAGATAAATTGATAGGATTTCATAGGATCATAGGATAATTCAGATTTGAAGGGACCTCAGGAGGCCTCTAGTCCAATCTCTGTCTCAAGGTAGGGTCAGTTCTGAAGTCAGGCAGCTCAGGGCTTTATCCAGTCAGGTCTTGAAAGCCTCCAAGAAAGAAGGACTGCATATACCCTCCAGGCAACCTATTCCACTTCCTGAATGTCTTCACATGGGAAAACTTCTCCTTATATCTTGCTCTAACTATTACCATTTCAATTGTCCTCCTGCTTTACACTGCTGTGAAGAACTTGTATTCTCTAGGTAATCTCTTTGTACATGCTGTATTCTTTCTAGCCTTACTTATTTGAGTAATAGTAAATTACTCACAAATTGTATGATTGCTCAAGAAATCTTGTACCTACATACACAAAGTCATAACAGTTAGCCTGGTTTACTGAAGCTAGCATTACTTTCAATGTATACTTTCACCAAGAACTTCAGTCTCAGTTCTGAGTGTAGTGATTTAATCTAAGAGTGATTTTTCTGTTCTCATTATAAAGCATGACTCCATAGAGAACATATGAATACAACTATATTAAGGTTATTTCAATCTTTTTCAGAGGTATGAAATTCAAGACAAATTACTATAATATAACCTGGCTTTCTGCAACCTGTCTGTAATAATCTGGTTAAGAAACCACTAGTATTATGATAGATTTAGCTCTTTTGCTGGACAATACATGAAAAGAATAAGAGTAATAAATACTTCATTGCAGCTAGAGACATAAATGGTAAGGAAAGAAAAGTGATAATAAGTTCATCTGTTTTTCCACAAATGCACTGAATGAAAATTACCTGTTCTCACTTCCACTGCATTGGACATTACAGGAAATATTTTGATTCTTATAATGGAAATGTCTACCTTAAGTGAATGCTGTACCTGGTGATAAATCTGAATAGCCATAATGTTATCAATATCATATTATGTTAGGAAATTGTTCAGATATTTCAGTTTTCAGTCAGAGGTTGCAGATTTTAGCTATAAGCATTAAACTAAATAGACCAAATATTAAAATGAGTAAAGATACTGCTGTATCAAGCTCAAAGAAATTGTTGTTCTCTCACACCATACATAGTAATCCTGCTCTCATTTAGAAGCACAGTAATTTTTGCATTTATGCCTTGTAGCTAATGCCATTGATGCAGTATAAAAATAATAGCATTTCTGCAGACTTCAAAAATAAATTGTTTAAATAGGATTTTGCCCTTCCTCTTATTCTTCACAATTCAGCTCTGTTTATGTGGCACCTCTGGCAAAGGTTAGATGAGACACAGATCTGATTAAATGGCTCCAGCTGCTTTACTGGCTTTGTTTGCATTACAATCCTTGGCAATAGCAGAGGCAGGATTCACTCTACACGGCATTCACTCTGTGTAAGAGGTGAGCTGTGCACTAATCTGGACAGTGTTGAGACACAGGGACTTCCTTGCACTGCATTTATAGCAACTCTGCTCGCCTCCTTCCTCCACCTCCCTCGATTCCTTCTTAAGCAACCTGAGTGACACTTCTGAAAATCAACACTGTTGCAGAGTGACACTTCAATCTAACAGATGCTTCATTTGACCAAGAGAATTCTCCTTAAATCACCTGATAAAATCCTGCCCTATTAGCAAATACATTAAACTCAAGGAGAAATTTTAATCACTCTCAACTAGCTGTAACAGCTGAAAAACAAACAAATATACAAACTCAATTGAAACAAAAAGCTTAAGTGTGTATGGTAGGACATGGAAAAGAGTTACTACTTTCTGAATAACACCAATACAGCCAGAATGGAAAGAACATGTGCTAGTGCAGTGTTGAGCACAGGTGCTGCACATATTGCTACTGCAGATAGGTGTTCATGTCTTTCTTCTACAACGACACTGTCAATTGCTATACATAGTTTTTATTCCCTCATTCTTGTTTGTAATATCTCCTCAGAGAACTGAAAATGGAACATACGATGCTTGCCAAGTGCTTTGTTTTGCTGTTCACTGTACCTGCTTCAGAACTGAGGTATCTGTTGTTGTTAAATACTTTGCCTCAGCAGCACAATACCAGCCCTACTAACCCCAGAAGAACAGTGTCCACTGCAAGACTGATCTCAGCATCCACCACCTCAATTGATGTAATCAATTAACAACAAAGAAATTATCATGTTCAGTGTTTCTATATCCTAAATTCTGAAATTATAAAATGAAATGTAACAGTATGAAAAAAGAATGTAACTTATTCACAGATCTTATTTGTTAAAGATGTGAGTATGAGCAAAGTTGGGAAATATAACTATTTCACTCAATAAAACTAATGCTAGATGAGATTGTCCTCTATTATGGCATTAAAATTTCTTTGCTGTTACAGACAGGCAATTACACTTAAGCAGGTAACATGGAATGAATCATACTTACTGCAGTATGCAACTACATATGCTAAACTATTTGAAAACATGAAAAAAAAAATTTAAAAACATTAAAATAACTGTATATTTTAAAATAAAATAACACAAACATTAATATTATCTTATCCATCAAAAGATCTGGTTCATTTTGACTGATAAATCCTGGTAGCTCATTGACAGATTGTTATAGTCTCCAAAATAGTCAATTGTAGTAATAGGGATGAAGCAAGAATCAATATTATCAGCAAATCCCAATCTCAGATAGATAGTTATTCTATGCTGAGATTTATGGTAATACAATAACATTTCAGCTACTGACAGGCAGATCATTCCATCTTTCAAAGAATACACCATCTATCTTTCATCTAAAAACATTACTGGTGCTTCTCCAATCAGGAAAGTGCTCCAAACTGAGTAAAATATTTCAAATTTTGTCAAATTTGTCCTATATTTTCTTTTGCATTATTTAAAACTTATTATAGCATTTTTAGCTCATTTTGCATAAAACGACAAGGGAAAATCTTATCAAATACAGTCAGTCTGACAAAACAATCACAGCCCAAATGATTTCAGGAAACTACTGAAAGATAAGAAAATAGGTAGGGTTCAAAAAAAAAAAAGCTTCCCACTATTCTCACATGAAAAATTTATATTTCACAGGGAGGGTTAAGGTAAGACAGGGATATTCTACTGCACAGAAAATTGAATCTGCATATAGAGGACCCCTTTATCACGTGTGTATCGTTGAGCAAAGTTTGAGCAAAGTGTAGAGCCTACCCTGCCTTCATAGTCTTTGGCACGGCTAAAAAGTTACAGTCCATAAGTAAAGCTTATCATATAGGTAGGGAGACACTGCCCGGTAATTTCATCATTCATCTTTATCAAAGATCAAGGATTATTATTTTATAGAAACAGACTAATATTTCAAAGCCAGCATGACAGCTGGAAGTGACTGAACTATAGAAACATAATTGAAAAAAATGGTTTCATTTCAAGAGCAAACGCCATGAATTTCCCGAGACAAAGGTTTCCTGAAACAAAGACTGATAAAGAGATCTGTTATCCAATTTTCTGCCTCTGAAAATGTTAGAGGACTGTTTTTTTTTTGTTTTTTTT
>PTEX01000001.1:10890417-10993740 GCA_003342815.1 Eudromia elegans | reverse complement strand
GTTTTTGGTTTTTGGTTTTTTTTTTTTAATACAAACTTAACCAATCCTAACCATTCTTCTGTCTCCTCCTGAAGAATATGTTTCAACTGGTTATCAATCCAAAAAGTCCCTTATTTCCACTTATTTCCACTGGTGATCTCCAGAGAGTTGTTGAAAGTCAGGAAAAGAAACAAACAAACCTGACAAACAAACTCTTTATTCTCATCAGCTTGTCTGAAATACGACAACATGCCATATTGGAGATTTGGGGTCAGAAGTCATTTTGGCTAGAAGCACAGATTTACAGAGTCAATTATTTTACACAGGCACTTAATAGATTGTGAGATAATTTATAACTTTTCTGATGATCAAAAATCCTACAACCTCAGGGTATTATGATTTAGTAGAAAAGAAACAAGCCTGATTTGAAAGGTTTTGAAGTAGGATTCGTGTTGTTGCTATGGAATTGCCAGGTATAGGATCTTTATTAATAGATAGAGATTCTTGGAGACAAACAGAGAACTTTTCTATGTGTGTGTGTGAACTTTCAATGAACTATTATATCTTATAGACATCCTGATGTGTATTTCCAATCACTTAACAACTGAATTGAATAGAAAATCTCCTGAATGTTGCAATTAATTAAAAGTCTCTTTACTTTAACCAACCAACCAACAGAACAACAAAACAACAGTAAACTAAACATACCACATGGTGAAGAGCTAGCAGGTAAAATGCTGGTCTGCATATTCAACTGACTGAATTTTCAAATTTTCAAATCAAATTTTCCAACCAACACCAGTCTAGAAAGAAAACGGAGGGTCAAAAGTCCTGATTCTGGATCTGAAAGTATGATATTCTTAAATATATATCTGTACCAGAAATCCCCTAATTCAGACAGAGGGAGGCAATATATTCTCTATATACTAGTTCAATAACTTATTGCAAGTACACTACCTCTACTCGTAGTATCATTGCTCTGCTTAGGGACAGGTGGAAAAATGACAAGGGTAACTTGAAGTCTAAAAAACTTTCTTAAACCAAGAAATCCTTTAAATTGTAAAGCTTATAAAGTTTACTTATAAAAAGGAAACAAGTTAACAAAAATTGGAATGCCCAACACCTGGAAGTTCTGATATCATTGTGTTTATTGATCTGGAAATAAGGCGTGCATGCTAATGGAACTAGATTATTCTGAGTGATAAAAAGAAAATTGTGAAAGCTACAAGAAGATTTTACAGTGTTGTTAAACTGCAGAATAAAAAGGCAGATGAAATCCAAAGTCAATAAAACCAGAGTAACACATGGAAAAACTGTTGATACATAATAATGTGCTCTAGATCAAATGTTATCATTTAAAGGAGATATCTAGAAATGAAACTAGAAAGATTTCAGAAGAAACATCAACCCAGTGTCACAATTAAAAGGACAATGATACAGGTTTCTAGGAAGAGAAGAGAGAATATATAGGGAAAAAAAAAATATTGAACATATTGAGACAACCTGTACTGCTTTAAAACTGGAAAGACAATTGAATGAAAAAAGCAAAGAGAGAGAGAAAGGGAAAAGGAAAGGGAAAGGGAAAGGGAAAGGGAAAGGGAAAGGGAAAGGGAAAGGGAAAGGGAAAGGGAAAGGGAAGAGTTAAAGCATTGAAATATTTGAGATTACCTAATATTTTTTTTTTTTTTTTTTTTGGTGAATTTAGTTAAAAACTCCTGACACAAGCACTAAGGCTAAGGTTGAAGAAGTAAGACTAAAAAAAAAAAAAATAGCTTGTAATAAGGAAAATCTGCAGTTGCACCAACATGACTAACTTAACTAGCTTTCTAATGTCTTTCTTTCAAAGATCAATTAGTCTATCTGATTACAGCAGGTATGGTGGTCAAAAAGAAACTGTATTCTTCTAATAAAAAGAAAAAATAAACAGATGATTAGTGGAATACAAAATGACGGATATTTTAAGAAATGTGTAGAAGTATTGATTTCTTCTGTTTGACTTTTCCGGTTAAGGTTCTAACATCCATAACAGATATGAGAACAAAATAGGCTTCTGTGTCTATCTACAGGTGGATCTATACCTATTCTCTTTACTAGAGCTGGATTCAAAGCTAATTACAGCTTTTAGTTTCCTGGAAATTGTGCTATTACTACTGCAATTATTCAGCTCCTCTGTATTGCCTTTTGATTCACCTCATTAGCCAACCTCTAATTTTACTTAAGCAGGCCATAGTATTTAGCTTCTTGTCCTTGTCTTCCCCCTCTCCTCATGCTCTATGTCTCTCCTTATTTTTCTTTCTCCTACTCTCCCTCTTTTTATTAAAAAAAAAACCCAAGTAGTATTACTTTAAACATTATTACCAACATAATGATAAAAAAGTAACAGAAAGAGAAAGAAAAGACGACATAGTAAAAGCCCCACAGTGTAAGATAATATCCTAAATCAATCAGAAGTAAAAACATAAGCAGCTCAAGAAAGGATCTTTGGACATTAAAAGAATTTGTTAAGATGTTAGTAGTACTTCCTCAGTTCTGTACTGACTCTAAGTCCTTCGTTCTGTCATGTTTGCTTCAGATTCACAGCATGCTCACAAACCCTTTCTGTAATCCCTCCACCCTTTTTCCTTCATCTCTTCCCATCATACGTTCTCACTGTCTAGCTTTATCATCTCTCACCAAAACTCTCCTTTTCTACACAAAAAAAAAAAAAAAAAAAAAAAAAAAATTGATAGTAAAAGATACTTGCTGTTATGACTGGTAAGTTCTGACCCTTTATCAATCGTCTCATTAACCGTCTATTTCTCTATAACCTCTTCAGCACAGGGACTAACTACTCCTTTGTAATTCTACAGTGTCTGGCATAACAAAGGATTATTATTGTGTGTCCTTGAGCACCACCAGAATACTCTTGAGTAATAATAACAGCAAGAATCTTGCCAGTCATTTATTTATAAGTACATTCACTCTTTTTTTTTTTTTTTTTTTTTTTTTCTTCTATCATTACTCATTTTATCTTTCTTAAGAAGTCAGAGCCTTTCCTTTGAATCTGGTCTAATTTCTCTGTTTGGGATGAGACACACTTTTGATGATAAAAGAACAAAAATAATAGACTAAATTATGAGCGCTCTATTGCTCTTCTTAAAATGCATTTACCAAAACTAATGCAAAAATGCAGCAGAACATCATTCCAGTCCAAAGCTTTTTCTGCATACAAGAAATATTATTTTGTTGTTATATCAACGGAACATTGATATAGAGGTATATAGCAGCTATGCTCCACTTGAGAAAGCCTTATACTCATCAATATGATGCTCTCAAAACGATGCTCTACTGCAATCAGTGGGGAAAAAAAAAAAAAAAAAAAAAACACCACAACTTTGGTACCTGAAATATGCTTATAAAACATATAAAACGACAGTCATTTGCTTTCATCAGCTACTGAGTATCTCAAAGAAAACAGGAAGGGACTTTGAAAATAGTTATGCCTTATTTTTCTCAAAATGTCTATGTTTGTTGTTAATGGAACTCCTATAGGCTGCTAGTTATCTATACTTATTCAGCCACTCTGTCTCTACGGTTTAATGAAATTCTGCTATGAGGGCAGTACATCTTATTAATGGAAGTATTATGGAGAGAGATGGTTATCAAGGCTAGAGGTTGCCAAATGGCAAGGCCCATTTTCTAGCTGATATAATACAGTATTTAGACTCAACAAATCTGGGATATAAAAGGCTTTGTTAAAGGCATACTTTGGTATTCTAAAGAACCTATTACTGTTCAAGAATGGGCAAGTAAGGGAAAAGAGAGAAAGAACATCTTAACTTTTCTGTAAAGGAGCCCTTTGTCCATTCTCACAGACAACTAATTTTTTTTTTCCTGAAATTGCTATAAAGTTTTAAAAGGTTATTCATATTTTTTTTTTGTTTTACATTGTAAGGCTATAGAAATTAAAAATACAAATTCTTTATTTGTATTTAATACAAAATCTTAATTCCAGCAATAAAATATATGTTAAAGTCATTTATACATATTCCTACATACACTTGCTAATAGTTTCATAGATGAATTTTACTTTCACACAGTCTAAACATTTGTAATATATATGTAAAATGTTACAACCTCCCAGTTTTAACATCATTCTTGCTTAGTTGTCACACTTGTATACGAAAAGCTGCTCCTTGTGGCTAGTTTGTAATGAGTAGTCATGCAAAGCCCATCTATATGTACAAGGTAGAACAAGTGAGAATTTAATGAGTTAACTCTGGTATCTTCCAGAACACACAAACTAAGAAGAAAGGAGAAATAATTTTGTCCATATGAAATATGACTTCAGAAAGAAACTATTCTAAAGATGTATCAGTAAGAAATATGTGTGGGGTTCTAACTTTTCTGTGACAAGGGTTTAGAGATCATGGTTACATCCCGAGCAAAAACAAAACTTCATTAATCCTACTGCAAAAAGAACAAAGTCTCTGGATTTTGGTTTCTAGTTTTCAACTGAGTTCATCTAGGACATTAGATCTAGAAGCGATGCCAAGTTTTCATAGGCACATATGTATATTACTATTTTTCTCCCAATTCCAAACAAATGTCTGCAACAGATTGTTTCTTTAAAGTGAAAAATGTACTAATTATTTAAAGAAACTGTCACAAAAAGATAATGAATGAAAACCATTACCAGAAAGATCTGCAATATTAAAATTATTTTATGCATGAATCCAGATCTCCTCCCCAAATACACTTCTTACGGGAAGAATCACTGCATTGATTCCATCATTTTTTATTACATCTATCTATCTATCCAAAAGAGTACTGATCCAGTAAATTTAAATTCAAGGAAATATGTTCATTAGCTTCAATAGCATTCTTAATTTGACTAAGAGGTCAAAGCACGTGAACTTTAAATTATAAGAATCTCAAGATAGGAATCATGTCTCCCTGTCTGAGCAGGCTTTTTTATTAATTCCATAATAAGATCTAAACTTATGTTCATTTTCCAGTTAAACTCATCAACATCTAAAAGAGAAGCAAAAACTACTTCATGCAAAGAAACTTTTCCATAATCTTTGTTCGCAAGCTGGACGCAATGTCATTTTAGGATTTCTTACACAAAGAACTGGCACCACTTAATTCGTAATAAATTAGTTTAGCTATTGTAATGGATGGCCTCTTACACTGTCTAAATCTGAGTCAAGTCCTCTGGCTTCTCCTGGAAGTATAATCAACAGTTTAGCATAAAGACAATTACAGCTGATGGGTTACTTTGCAGAGAACTGTCCAGTTTCTGCCATAAGGACTTTTTTACTTGCTCAGTCATCCTTGTTCAGGCAGTGACACTGTTGGTGGAAGAGTTTTGTGGAGCTTCAGCTCCTAACTTATTTACACTAATGCCACGTAACAGCAATAAATCATGGGATTTTTTTTGGGGGGAGGGTATATGTGTATATATAATGTACATAGATATATATGTACTCTATAAATACATCTTTATAAAGTACATAAGAATTAAAGATAGCATGTATAATCAGTGTACATATTTTATTTCTAAATATGTAAAGCAGGAGTATGCAAGAGAATTCAAAGCTAAGCATATTCTGTGTTATCCACATGAATATAGCAAAATGTGCTAGATAGTAATTAATGCTGGCAAAAGATAATGCAGTTCACAGTAAAGGAAGCCAACAGCAACAGCTCTTTTTAATGTATAATGCTGAAAGCACAAAAAAAAATCTGATTTGATAAAAAAAAAAAAAGGTCAGACTCTTCAAATGCTTATACAGATTAAGATCCCTACTTAAGGTGACAAATGTAAAATTACCAAACACAATTCTTTTGCCTAAAGAGTCTAAGAACTGCTTTTTAGGAACTCCAACAATGAAAATTTAGTGCTGTATTTCATGGTGAAGACATGCCTCATCATTCTAGACCCAGATTCCTTCCTGCCACAGAACTGTGAGACTGGTATGCTTTGGCAGTTTATCTTTCTGCTGCCCACTACTTCAGCAGAGAGCTGCCATATAGTCAAACTTAAATTGCTAACCAATCCATCTGCATTTCAAAACCTGAACTTCAAATATTGCAGAAACAGAGACTTTAAAAAAAAAAGAAAAAAAGAAAGAAAGAAAGAAAAGAATAAAAAGACACTCATGGGAGTTTCTGAATCCTTGGAGATAAAAGGCATGCAGAAAGCACTGATAGCATTAGCTAACACACAGTGCATCGCTGATCCTGTTGCACATTGCAACAAAGTCAGACTCCAGCAGCAATGTGGGGGGGCATCATCAGTCTTGCAAGGCTGCTCACACTTGGGCCTCACACCAATTTCTTGTGACCTTTTAGCAGGCAGCTGGCCCTTCTGGAGAGGCTCTGCCAGGTATCAGCCACTCGGCCACAGAGCAAAACCAAGGAGAACATAGAGGAGAGAGGGTGATGACAGACAACACTGTGTCTGACCCACCTACATCTGGACTACTATATCTGTTCCTAGCTGGCGTGAGCAACTTTTGGTCTTTGGGCTGGCTCCAAGAGCTAGCTCATTCCACACAACTCAGTCTTGCTATCTCCAGTGTCTTTTACCTCTTCTAACTCTCTCCAACCACTGTGTTAAGTAGCTGTCTGTTACTATGTCTCTCTCATTGCTGTGCTCACTTGCCATGTCCTTCCTGAAACCTCACATTCCCATTTGGGGAATACGCTGCCTCACAGGTCCTTGCAGTCGTCCTATTGGTCTTACGGACCACACTGAATAGCTTGAGTACTTATATATACATACACTGTATACTGAATAACTGAAAAGTATAACACAGGGCTTGGGAGGACGAGGCTACATGCACATTAAAACATCAAAAGGATTGTGCACTTCTGTCTAACCATAAGTGATGAAAAAATTCTTTATTGTTTGTGGTAGGGGAAAGTTTCAAGGAAGGAGGTGGGAATTAATTGCCTGAAAGTTGACTTTGAGTCAAGGAGGTCAGTAATTTTCTTGCTGATTATAACCTAGCTCTGATATCTCCTTCCTTTTCCTTTAATGAGAAATATTTTTTTTCCCTTCAGCCCTTCTCATTTATTTTTTACCCAGTCCTCGGAAATCCCACTTTGCCTAAGGATATATCCTTTTCCATCATATTCAGTTAGGGTTTAACCTTGGCCTTTCCAAAAGAGGTGAGCAAGGGCAGAGGCCTTACGTGTATTCCCTAAAGAGGATGATGAGGAAAAAGATTAAGACTCTCAAAGGAATACCCTGAAGCAATTGGAGACAAATTCAAGCTTCCCACTTTTACCTCATTTGAAACTGCAAAGCATTTTGAAGGGCTTTTGTCCTTATCCTACTCCTCTACTAAAAAAAAAAAAAAAAAAAAAAAAAAAAAGTACCAAAATATTCTTCCTTGCATAGTAACACAAACAAGGGCTCACATTTGTCATCAGTACTTTTACCCAAGGACTATATTGTAGGTATCTGTGAAGCTTCTTGCATATATATATATGGTATCATCAAAATAAAACCATCATAAATTCTATGCAAAAATTAGGCAAACCAAAAATGCAATCCTATCCAAAGTTTATTTATTATATAAAGACAAAAGATTTAATGCAACATTCTTTTTCTCATGCTACAGGATAATGTGAATCTCTATCAACATCCAACTCCTTTGCATCACCTTAAAATGGTGGCTTCCTAAGGTTTCCTCTCAAGGAGGATATTCTCTCTGAATCAGCCCTGTGCAGAGTGCTCTGTAAGAGGCATACAAAAACGTCTAGCATTAATGACTGTGTTCCAGGTGCTGGAAGTAGTAGTGCTATTAATGTTGCCACTAATCCACTAATTTAGCAATCAATTTTAGCATTTTCTATGAGTCTTCTGACACCATCACAGATATTAAATATAATGTAAGTTAAAAATAAAGTGGTGTATGTCTGTAAAATGACATTACCAGGCATATTACACTCTTGATTCACTTTAATGAAACAGTGGTTTTCTTTGTTAAAGGAGATTATTTTGGGGAGGAAGAAAAGAACCATCAGGGCTTGGGAAACTCTCTCACCACACTGCTTTTACATGGTGCCTGAATGCCATTCAGCTGTAGTTCTGTTTCACTTAAATTTGGACATGTATTGGCAGCGCTTATAGTAGGTATCTCATGGGGTTTTACAAAAGCTCATATCCCCAGATTCTCTTAAAAATATGTTCCTCTCACAAAAGCTCACCTTCACACCTGAATTACTTTGAAAGTTCATCTCCTTTTCCCCTATTCTGGAGATAAAGGGAACCTGGGATGACAAGCAGAGGGGGCAATGTAAACATATTATGTATTTTTTCCTTAAACAGCCTCTAATCAGTGAGGACAGTGGCTCTTCCAGGAGGCAATGGGAGCAGCTGATGGCCTGAAGTGTTTACACACATTACACTGAAGCAGAAAACCTCCTCTGCTTGTCATCCGATGTTCTCTTTAATCCCCAAAGAGCGAGAAACAGCAGAACGTATGGAAAGTGATGCCAGCTTTGGCACTACTCGCCCTCCCACGTGCAGCTCTTCCTCCTTGTCCCCAGGGGCAGCTGGCAGTGACCACACTCCTCAACTATGAACGCTGGGAGATGGGCAGCACAAATCTGGAAACGCCACCCGGTGATGCAGTGCATCCTTATGCTAATGCATAATACATAATACATTCCCTACTATTATATCCAGTCCAATTTAAAATGTCTGTAGTAATTAGGCTTCCAGCCACTCCCTCTGAAAATTGTTCCACAACCTAATGCCACATAACCTCCAACCATCTTTCTGTGCTGGAGCTGCCATCAGCAGATGTAGATGAAAGAGGATTTGACTACATGGGTGACTGCTCAGAAGCAGCTAGGAACTAAAGGAAATGAAGCTGCTGGCACCGATGAACTAATGCATCCAATGAAGCATGGGGAGGCTGAAGGTGTTGTCTTTCAAATGAAATGTGAAAGCAAGGCACTAAGCATTAGAGGCAATTAAAGTTCTCTCAGCACTCTTTGCAACAGTACCAGTGTTAACCCCTGCTGCCTGGCCACCTTCCAAATCACATAATTAAATTCTGCTTTCCTAAATATTTCCCTGCACTATCGTTTAGACAGACAGTCATCTCTTAACCTGCATCTGATGCCAGTTTTGACTGCAATGGAGGGTGCTGGCAAGTGAAAAAACAATTTCTGGTTGAAGTTTGTCATGATTTGTTATAGATGCAAGGCTTAGAAAAGTATTCTATCTTCAGTTTAATTGTATTGACTCTTCTCCCATATCTATCATTTCCCTTATATATTCACAGTGTTTCCTCACAATTTGTGGTGTTTATTCTATCCTTCAGAACTTCGTAGCAAATAATCTGCTAAATGATTCTGTAAGTATTTAACCCTCTTTTCTCCAAGTCTCTGACACATTTCTCCATAAATGTTCTTAGATCATGGAAAAAGATCACAGAATTACTTGCCAATAGAAAGTAGAAATCTCTACCAAAACAAACAAACAAACAAGCAAAAAGAGTATGTCTGGGGTTTATCTTTTCCTTTTTTTATATATATAATAGTATAATAGTGGGGTGTGGATTTCTTTTTTTTTTTTAATGATTAATGATTTTGGTGCTCAGTCTGAGAAGCCATAATGGGCCGGACTTTCAAGCTGATTAACACTCCCTCTCTGCAATCTGAGTGCTGCAGAATGAATTATGCTGTGTAAATCACCAGGCATTCTGGAAAATCTTGCTCTGCATCTTTATGCCACAGCCAGCTCCTTAGAGTTTGGATACCAAACACTTCCAAATATAGGGCAGTTCTTACACTTCCTATTGATGATAATACTCCTATTAATTGTTGTTTTCTCAGATCTGCTTGTTACCTTTCTAAGCAGTGATTTTTGTCATGTCTTCAATTATTCCTGCTGTACATCTCCAGTCAAGACAGGAAACCTAATTTATCTTTCCATCTTATAAATTTATCTTATAAATACTGTGTTTTTCAATTTCTTGAAAGATATTTTATTATTGCAATATATTATAATATCCTAAAAATAGCATATACAGCATTAAATGTGACCACTGATTTGAGAGAGGAATAGGAATAATTAAAAAATCTGATCACAAACAAAAGAGCTTTATTCTTTGGAAAATAAACTTATGATCACTCCCTGCATATTCCCAAGGAAATATTAAAACACTGCTTACATATTCCTTTACTAGTCCATTTGTCCTCACACTCAGATACATAATATTGAGTACTTACAAGTTAAGCTTTGAAAGGTGCTATACATGTCCTAGACAGGAGCGCTGTACTTAATGCAATGAGTTAAGCATTTAGTGAAAGTCCTTAAAAATGTAACAGTTCAAATCTTAGCTCCAGTTAGTATTCTAGTAGTTAGTATTCTAGTTAGTATTGTTAGTAATTGTTAGTATTGACTGTGGTTTGTGAAACATGTGCTCTCTATGTAAATAAAAAAGTCTTCAATTAAAATTCTCTATTTAGAAAGATAGAAGATTTATTTAGGAAGATTTTATTTAATTCTCAAGTAAAATTCTCTATTTAGGAAGGATGAAGCCTCACTAGTCCCTGGTTGTCAACACACATTAGCACCCAAATTCCAAAGCTGTGGTACGAATTGACTTTTTGGGGATGGTGTACTGCTAATTTTTATGGCTAGTGAGTACTGGGAAGGGTCTGCCTATACAGAAAAAAAAAAAAAGAAAGAAATAAAAAAGAAAAAAAGAAGATAGAAAACAGAAAATGGATTATATTGATGATACTGTCCAATGATACTGTCCTACGGATTCCAGTGAACAAAAAGAATATTTTGTCAGGATATTTTTTTCCAAATGTTCATTACAAGCATAATTTCCCCCTTCCAATATGAATAATGAGGCAAGCAGAACTAAATACATGTTACAACTATTTAACTTCATAACTAGCTAGCAAAATAGCTAATTGTTTTGCTTCCATTGCAGTGTAATTAATACTATTTATCCAGGGACAAACAGTCCCAGTCTGCTCTTAAATCTTTCACACCAGAAAGAGTACTGCTACTGTTCCAGCAAAATATCTACACAGCAATATTCAGTCTCTTTTTAATGTCAAATACAACCTGTTTTGTCTTTTTGATTTGCTTGTGCCAAATTGGCATATCTAAAATGAAACTATTTTGGATGTATAATATTTACAGTGAGAAAACGTTTGCAAATATCTGCACAAAAGTGAGGAACAAACTCATGGACTATTCCGAAAGAAAAAATTAAATTTTCTGTTTTGGAAAATCTTTTTTTTTTCTTATGGGAAATGTGGATAAGACGTTAAAGGTATTTAGAATGATGAAGCTCACTAGGTCCCTAGCTGTTAAGTGTTTTCTTTCCAGAGCATGACCTAGGATTCAATTAATGATCAATTCTGACCCCTACACATCCCTATAGACTCCTAGAGCTAATGAGAAGAACAGGGAATTATTGATTAAAACTAATGTGGTTTCCTCAAGGATCTTGAGTTTCCGTGTTAAACAAAATCAATCAATACCAACTGAAAAGCATGTTAATCATAATGTATAAACGATCTATGCCAAGTGGGATTTTATAGATTATAATACCATTAGAACACTTGCAAAAGAAGAAGCAAGAATTAAAAAAAAAAGTCCTTGATGCACGTGGAGGGGGAAAAAAAAAAAAGAAAAAAAAAGAGTGAAAACAATCTGAAAGCTTGAATTCAGTTACCTGAGCTTTGGCTTTTTAAAACTCAGGAATCTTGGAAGTCCCTGGATTCCTTGCAGTTCCTTGTGGACATACAAGTCAGCCAAATCTTATCACAGAAGTCAGGTGAGCAAATAGACCTGCTATTCTAGTTTTCTTAGGCTATTAAACCAGCTCTCCAATGCCCTCTTTTTCTTCCTATACACTGATCCTGTGTTTTGGACAGAATTGCTGTATAATTTGAGCTATTAGAGAGAATTACTGGAATGCATTGGATATTTAAGGATCAAGGAACCTTTCTCAGTTAATATATTTCCTGAAACATTTGACAATCTTTTCTTCAGAAAGATACAATTCCTGTGAAATAACACAAACTGTACATTTCACATGAGTGCATATATACACACATACTGTTATCAAAGAGTTTTTGTTACTTGCTTTAAAGCAAGTTCAAAATTAGTGAAGATTCTGGACACAAATAATCAGTAATTGCTATCTTCCAATCTCTCATGGGCTCCAGATAAAAAAAATGCTGAAGCTTGGTTCATATTCAGGAAAATTAGTCTGGTAATAATATATCAGATGCTATACCAAAATATTGTATCTTATTGGAGTAGTGCACCTGAGGTCACTGATATGAAATTTCATCTGAGAAAAGGGGCCTAGGGAATGAAGGTTCTAAATAATAAAAACACAACTAAGTGCAGGCAATAACACTGTAACACCACAAAATCTACATTTGCAAGTACAAAATACATCACAAACAAGCAAACCAAATATACATCACAATTTTTTTTGTCTATGAATGACACAACCAACAATAAAACAAGCAGTCTGTCATACTTAAAGACCGTTAAAGAAAACAAAACAAGCAAGCAAACAAAAAAACAAAATAATAAATAAGAAATAGAGAAATATTTCAAGAAAAGCTGTGTGCAGATCAAAACTTAAACAGTATGCAGTCATTTTTAAGAATTCCAGTTCTAACACATACTGTCTTGCACTTCCCAGGAAAAGATCCTCATTCATGTAGCAGTGGAAATCAGAGTGGGTTCTGATAATCAACTCAGCATTTATTTTAAGACCTCTGTCCTGAAGTGAAATCTCAGAAAATGCTTGTGAGGCTTGAGAGCCCTTAAATTCCTCTTTTCTTCCTTGTAATAATTGACACACATTTCTGTGCTCCAAAAAATATACAGCATATACCTAAAAGTATTCTAACGTATTTTTCACCATGGAACAATGAAGAAGTGGTAGCCAGATAAAACATGATGTATATTTAGGTTGTAAAAATTGCCAGCTTTGCTACTAAAGCTTCAAAATACTCACTTGCCAGAAGTTGCAACTCAACTGCTAACTAATGTGTGCTTGTTAGTAGGTTAGGAGGCCATGCTTACTATGCCTGCTTACTTCACATTCAGTGCATTTGCATTAATGATTAAAGACCTAAGGTCTAATTCTCCTCGTCTCACTTCAAAGATAATCTCATTAAAATCAAGATCATATATATAATAAAACTAGAAGAACAAAGTTTTTTTTGGAAAATAAACAGGCATTAAAAAATCTTCCCAATTAGATTTGCTGCCTTTTTGACAGCAGAAGCAAAATCACAAATAGTACTGAATTATATGCTTATTCTTATTACAACTATGTTATAAAAATTAATTAAAAATGGTAAAAATTGGTATACTTAGGTGTATACTTTAAAAAGCTGGAAGAAGCATTTGCTTGTTTGTTAGGCAATGAGATTTTGTATAAATGTCTGCCACATAGAAGAGTTCTATTTGCAAAAATATTTTTCTTTATTGTAATAAATACCTATGCTCAGTTGTTGCATTACTAAAACAGCAGCTTATGACTTTAACATCAGAAACAAAACTAGCTTTTTGAGTCATGGATTTATATTGATTTCATGTTCTGGCCAGCAGAAGGCATTTAGGAGTAATGTTTCAAACACTCCATTCCAGGAATAAACAGGATGGAAAAAATCAGACCCAAAACTCTGAAGGCAAGAATTCTAGCTTGCATTCTTTAAACTATTCCTTAAACTAAACATGGACAGTTCACATATGAATATTTATTTGTTAGCTAATGACCAGTTTATCTGCCATCTTCATTTCACAGAAGAAGATTAGAGATAGGAGAAAGTGCTTGCTTATTCTTTCCTGTATTACTCTCTGTAAGGTAGATTATTCTTTTGGTAGTGGCCCGTTTGCAGGTAAAACTTCTGTATGTTTTCATAATAACCATGATAAGTAAAAATCACACACCAAAGATTTCTTCTGTGTTTTTAACTTAGTTGCTAGCCCGCTCTAGGTACCATTAAGCTTTTTAAGCTTTGCTTTTCAGTGTCCAGAAAAGCGAAAGTATCATGTCCCACTCGTCTTGTGGTTATCATTCTTAGCAAAAGACCCAACATACTAATTATGTAACATCCTAATTATAATAATAAAGAACAGAGTGGTTACATTTTTTAGGAATACAGATGAAAGCTTTAAAATGTAGGCTAATATGTGGACACACAAGTTAATTTGCAGCTCTATTTTTCAACTGATGTACTTCCCACTTATTTTTCGAAAGTGACGTGTTAAACAAAGAACCCTGTCTGATTATACAACACCACCTAACCATTAGTCCAATCATCTAGATCTCTATCTGCATGAAATGATGATCATGCACATTGAAAGCAGAATTTGAAATTGCCACTTTACAGGAGTTCCAGATAAAATGGAAAAAAAAAAAAAAAAAAAAAAAAAAGAAAGAAAGAAGAGGAAGAAAAACAACATTCAAATATTAAATGACCTCAAACCTTCTCTACTTGGAAACTAAGTTAATATAAAAAGTGGAGGGTAGGGGAAGTCACCTCTTCCTATTAACACATATAGATTTTAGCTGGCTGAAGTCTGATTTAGTCATCACAGGTATCCTTTAAAGGAAGGAAGTGAAACAGTGAGTACCAGAGAGTCGCACATCTGATCTTAGGATGACATGAATTACTCTGAGAATGTCTGCTTGCTCTCCATTGAGTATGAAAACCTGGAGTATGAAAAACTCCAAGAAAACCTGGAGTATTTAGGTTGGACAGTCATCTTTGGACATCTAAGCTACAACAAACGAATCTCACCTTAGACTTGATCCATAACTGACTGAGGAAAAACAGGTTCATTCGAATCAGATGAAGGAAATCCTGTATTTCCCTCATAACTTTTTTTTTTTTTTTTTTTATGGGAACCATATGTTGAATTATTTAACTGCTAACAAGCTGTTTTGCTAAAGTTGCAATTATAAATGACACATTAAAAACATTCCTTTCTTAGGCAATTAAATCTTATGATCTTATAATCAGACAAGAAGAAAAAAAGAGTGTTACCGGATACAACCTCACATTATAATAGATAAGAAAAATGAACAGTCTTACAGAGTATCAAAAACAGTGAAAGCAAAATACAAAAATAGAATGTGTATGATGTTCTATATTTAGCTTTGTGGGTAGGCTCTGAAATCCCTTTTGAGCTGTCTACTTTGATAGTCACTGGGCACAATCAAATTCTGAAGTAATGGTAGGGTGAGTTGCACACTATTTTTATACTCAAACCCACTCAGTGTTCAAAGGCAATTAGTGAATTTACATTTTCAGCATAAAAGCATCTTCTTTTTAGTACTGTTAATAGAGCCTTGACCAACACATGCCATTTTGCATCACCTATTTTTAATACATATATTATTTTACTTTTAATTATAATATGAGTGCTTCCTAATAAGCTTGCACTGGCAGACCTGCCTTGAAGACTGCATTGTTGTTAATGGCTCATTTAGTAGCAACACCAGAATCCATTTGTCTCACAAAATGATTTCAAAATGAAATATTTTCATATCTCCCTCTATGTCAGCACTTTTCCAGGCTGCACACTACCACTGCATCTGCAGTGAATCATACAGAATCATCATTTTAGGGAGAGAAAGAATGTTGGGCATGTAAGGTAATTTCAGATACTACATTCAGGTATAGAGTTAGTATTTTCTCTAACAATGTTGACTCTCATACACAAGTGGTCACATAAGTTCCCAGGAGTAAAAAATCTTTAAGGATCTTTCTTTTGCAGTTTTTTTTCTTTTTTCTTTTTTTTTTTTTTTTTTTTTTTTTCTAAATGTTATATAGAGTAAAATTTAGGGGAAATCAATGCTGATCATTGGATCACTGCTGATCCAGACATCACATAAAAAACACAGCAGTTATCATGCCCTTAACATTCAAGTGCATATCACGATAAAACACAGAAGAAAATGCAAATTAAAAACATTGTCACTGAAATAATCATACTATTAGTCAGTCTCTGTTTTGGGAACTGCAGTTGTATTAGCACTAGTATTTAGGACATATTAAAATTTCTGCTATGGAGCTTTAATTACTTGATGAGACTCTACCAGTTGCAACCATCCCTTTACCTACAGAAACTTATTCAAATAGATCTTTACTTCTTACCATCAACACAGGCTGGCCTTGCTCTTGTGGTACCGGCAATCTGTCCTTTTTTACATGCACAGCGAGCTGTTTGTCGGGCTATAGTCCTTCGGGGCTGACTGCTATCTCTGTCCAAAGTGACAATCTCACATGTACCTGCAGCCAGTTGACCTGGAAAAAGAACCAGCAACAGGTACCAGCGTCACTGAATGCACTCCAGGCAATCCGTCACCACCGAACAGAGCCGTGGCCCCACGGCTTCACCACAAATGGTGAAATGATGGATATCATACACCCGAGATGACATACAATTTTTCTTTGTGGTGGATATATGAAAACCTTGCAAACTGGTTCTGTCAGAAAACGATTACTGTTCCTTAAAGCCGGAGCCTCGAGGTCACACTGGTGACATTCATGTTTACATCGGCTAGGTAAAGGAACAACCTGATTCTAAAGCAGTGGGATGTAAAAGGTGTGAGTTTGATGTATCTTCTGAAAAGTAATGGTCAAATATGTGGGCAAATGAAAATATACAAAATATTGAAAGTCCTTCTCCAAATGCCCATGAATAAAATTGTCTTAACTGCTTTGTGTGATATTTTGGAAAGATACTTTTACAACACAGTAGGCCCACATTTGACCAGATTGCCAGTCTTTTGGCCCTTACCTTATCTAACCTGAACCTTATCCAACAGGATCTACCTTATGTAACCCAAATAATAACTTATTCCCTATCTGATTCGTATTGGAAGTAGCTGGTCTTTTCTCTTTTAGCAAATTAACCACGTAGCCATGGTTAACTGCATAATGTAGTTGCAAATGAGAGCAAAATGGCACTGCCTTGTTAGATAAGTAACATTTTCTGATTTTATTGACATTTTTAATATATGTTGCTTTTCCTGAATACTAAGAAAATCCATACCACCTGATTTAGAAATTGGATCATGTTGTAAAAGACAAAATAGGAAATTAGAAATAAATATTTTAGAAAATTACTCCGAGGTGAAAGTCACATTTAAAATTATGTACCTCTGGTACTACTGAAAGTATGCTAACAATATAGGAAAATATTTACTTTCATAAGCAGGAAAGATACATTATTGAATTTCAGTGCCAACTAACACTGAAAATAACGCCAGCTAACACTTCGCATTGGGCAAATGTATTATGGTTTCGCTTCTGGAATGGTACAGTACTAGATAGCATTTTTATTGTTTTGTCTTTATTAGCGATCAATTCAAGTGAATATATGAAAAATATACAAATCATATATATCAAACTATATCTTTATATTTTTATAAAAATTGAATATGGAAAAAAATGAAATATTGTGCTGATATGATTGTAAATAATATTTACAGTAACACTACTGAAATAATGAAAAATAATGAGACATACCCTAGAAATCTTACATTTTAAATCTATTTTCAAAACAAACGTCAAAACTAAAGACTGACATTCAAAAGTGTAATAATATTTCTGCATTCTGCCTTTCCTTTTTTCTATTTAAAATACACATTTGCTACTAAATTCTTGTAAGAACCAGCATATGGTACTTGCTATCATTTTATTGTCTTTTGAAAGAGTCAGAGTATCAAAATATTGTGGGCCATCACAAGCATCCTGCTAAGACACCTGAATTTTATGTTGCCCTAGCCAGCTTCTACACTAGGAGCTAGACAAATATGAAACAAAGTATATACACATGCAAATATATGACTTATATAGTTGGCAGACGTTAGGCATTTCTAAATGTAGGAATGATTTTCAAGAGCTAAAATCACCCTAGAAGGTGATGGCTCCTGACAACTATACTTGTGAAGTATCTCTTAAGTTTCATTAACTTTCTGCTCTTTTCCACAGATCCTGTTAAAAGACAAAAACGTAGGAAAAAAAACATACTGATGAAAACTGTTACATGTTTATTTTTATTATTATTATTATTTTTAAACTATGCATCCTCAGAGACCCTGGGCTATGAAGCAAGGGTTTACCAAGAATCTAAGTGGCACACGATTTTCCAAAAACACCCAGAAACACACTGTAAAAGCATTCTTCCTTCCCTCCTCCCCCCCAGTATATTTCATTCTGGGTTGCAGGGGATGTATTGCTCACAAGGACTGCAGCTGTCTTAGCAGATCATGTAAAGAAGGCCCAGTCAGAGATGTATTTAGATCTTAATCCCTTAGGCATTTGAACATTATGATTAAGGTCCTGCATGGAAAATATAGATTGAATGGAAACAAAACAAAACAAACAAACAAAAAAGGGAAGCATAACTACGATACGTGTAAGCCTTCCTTGGAGCATGGGTCATCATATTCCTCACCCTCTGGAAGTTCTTACACCATCACTAAAATCATAGAATCATAGAAAGCCTAGGGTTGGAAGGGACCTCTAGAGCTCATCTAGTCCAACGCCCCTGCACACGCAGGGTCCCCTAGAGCATGTGGCACAGGGTGATGTCCAGGCGGGTTTTGAAGATCTCCGGAGAAGGAGACTCCACAACCTCTCTGGGCAGCCTATTCCAGTGCTCTGTCACCCTCACTGTTAAAAAATTCTTTTTCAAGTTCCTGTGGAACTTTTGGTGCCTCAATTTGTGGCCGTTTCCTCTAGTTCTATCACTGGCCACCACTGAGAAGAGGCGGAGTAAATCATGTAATGCAAACAAGGACTGAAGTGTGTGCAGATTGTTGTGTAAATCTTCATCTCTGTGGAAAGGAGCACGCTTTACAGTGTGCTGAAGGAGAGCAGGAACTAAACTCAGAGGAAAGGACATGGAAGTCTTATGTCAAGATAACTGGTGAATGCAAAACCCTTCCAAGGAATAGAAACTGCCCATGTCTACAAATCACCTGAACTTCTGAACCTGCCCAGTTTTAGTTCTACATAGTCTCAAGTGGAGCCAGCTGGGTGATTTGTTATTTATTTTTTTGGGTTTAGCTGGTTTTTTGTTCTTTTTCACAGATGATTTCTCCCAGGCACAATGCCATCCTTCATTTTTTGAGAAACTTGGAAAATTTGGATAGCTAACGAAGAACAATTAGTACACAAAGATAATGTCATGCTGCCTTTTACCAAACTTCATGCAGCTATAAAAAAAGAAAAAAAAGAGAAAAAAAATCTTAAGAACTTCCATAGTTTTTGTTGCTGTTGCTTTTGTGTTTAAGATCACTTCTCTTTCACCACTCTTGGTCCTACAGCACAAGAGAATTAGTGGTTATTGCAGAGCTGCTGCAGCTCTTCCCATTTCCATCACATAAATACTTTCTGGTCAAGGGTATTAATGACAAAAGATCATTTTTCTGTGAGCGTCTGAATAGTCTTGATTTCTTCTCCTAAGTGTAGAGAAGAATCTCAAGGTGGCGACGGATGGAATTTCCCTGGAACTTTTCCAGTAAAAAGATTTAAGGGCACAGTCTACGGAACCATCATAAAGACTCAATACCACTGGAAGATCTTATTTATGTACTTGCAATAAACAAAGCAATTCACCATCAGCCAGTCTGAATGAAACAATCTGGGGAAAATCATGCAAGCATTATCAGAAGCTGTGATTCATCACATCCTTGTCATTCTTGCCTGAATTTTTTTTTTTCCAAAACAAAACATTTTTTTTTTTATTTATGTACCTAGCATAAAGATGCTTTCAGAGTTGTAATGACACATATTTACAAGCAAGTATGTTTTCTCTCTCTCTTTTTTTTTTTTTTTCCTTTTTCTGTTTTATATTTATCGTAAGTCTATTTCAGCAATGAACATCTCACTGGAAATTAATTGATTTTATGTTGTCATCATCTGGTTACAAAGCAAAAAAACAAATCAAGTTCTTTAATTCTCTTTTGCAATGTTATACTTAACTCTTAATTCTCCAGAAGATATGTCCCCAAAACCCAGCCCCAAAACTTGCACGGAAGTCATAAAAAACAGTGAGTTCAGGCATATCAATTTAGTAAGTGCTACAGAAAATATCTTAAGGTAAAATTATTATATGTTTAAAAGACATTTAGTACTTCTTGAAAGAAAAAAAAATAACATCTTCTTACTGAAAATGCAAAATGAAATACCTATTTTTATGCATATTTCTGAAACTGGCTATTAACTACTTGCCATAGTTGAAAGTACAAAGATCTTGAAAGATGTTTATTATCTGTCATAAGTACAACTTTCAAATAGTAAATGAATGGTATATAGAATAATATTTTAATTGTCTGTGGAGGAAAACATTCCTATTCTGTAACAGAAAAAAAAATCCAGCTAATGCACACTGATTACAGCAAGCAGATTGTAGATATTATGAATGTTTAATTTATACATACTGAAAAGCTGCAGATTTTCCCTCAAATTCATTTAAAGAAACAAAATCAGATGAACATTTCTTTGACTCTATGGACACACTGGAAATAAAAACTGATTTAAGGAGATGGCTCTTTCTAGAGTCTTAGTTTCCAGTTTCGGAAGTGGAATTCCACTTCCGAATTGCAGGCTTATATTACAGTTTCACTGAATAATTTTTGCATGCCCTACCAATTTTATGCCTAGCAACACAAGCTCTTTTAGTTCAAAATGCATAAAGTTAGATGTTATTAAAAATCTTGGCTGGGTTCAACCACTGTTTTGTGGCTGAACACAATGCATAAGTTTCAGAATGAGATCACAGGAATACATTCAGCACTTATTTATAACAATACTGAAGTCTTTCTGACAATAGCATCATGCCAACTCCTAAGGAGATCTGAATTTCTATAGAAATAAGTGGGAATGTAAGTACATTTTATCTCTCATGATTTGCAGTAGACAATAACCAAACATCAAATATTTAACATACTAATATGATTTTTTTTTTTTACTTAGAAATGTACTTATTTAAGTAGTACTTGAATATTTTCAAAATATATATTCTTCCTCAAAATGTCCTGAAACAAGATGCCTTGCCTTGAACATCATCCAATTTCAGGCAGTCCAATCACTATTTCTTTTCCAATTTTAGTTCAGAATGAGAGAGATTATGGCAAAGAATTGGTTTCTCCCAAAGAACCACATTTCTCAGCTCCAGTAGCAAAATTTGTTGAACTTCAGCTACTATAAATGAGAAAGCAAATCCAACAAAGCTCCTGAAAAAACTTATCTAATCTAAAGTAACACTATAGAATTGGCTGTTTCTGTAACTCAGCAAAGGAAAAGAATGTTCAAATGAATCAGTATGATTTCCAAGTAAATTCCAAATAAGAACATTGTTCCAATCTTAATTTATACCATCCAAGGATATTTCATTTTTTTCACTGTAATTCATTCATTGAAATATAGGTTTTGGTTACAAAAGTCTCTGACATAGAAAGCAAAGATGCTTACTAAATCATTTAGGACCCTCGTATCATAGAATCACAGAATCTTTAGGGTTGGAAGGGACCTCCCGAGATCATCTAGTCCAACCCTCCTGCTCCAGCAGGGACACCCAGAGCACATGGCACAGGGTGGCATCCAGGCACGTTTGGAAGATCTCTAGAGAAGGAGATTCCACAGCCTCTATGGGCAGCCTGTTCCAGGGCTCCATCACCCTCACAGGAAACAAGTTCTTTCTCACATGGATATGCTGTGCTTCAATTTAAAACTATTGCCCCTTGTCCTATCACTGGTCACTACAGAGAACAATTTAGCCCCCTCCTCCCTACAATCATACCTCAGGAATTTGTACATATTGATTAGATCCTCTCTCATCCTTCTCTTCTCTAGGCTAAACAGACCCAGCTCATTTAACCTTTCCTCATATGGTAGGTGCTCCAGTCCCTTGATCGTCTTTGTCATATGATGCAGATCTATTTTATTGGAACATATAGATGCTGTGGCTATTTAATTAACAGATCACATATAGCAATTCCTTGTGGTTGTACATTTATATAATATTTTAAAAAAATCTGTCATGTTTTTGCTTGAGGGTATTATTATGCTGCCAATAGAGAATACATGTTATTGTTACTGAAACAAAAAGTAATTTATTCAGGTTATCCTAATTTACTTATGTAACCCACAGGTGTCCTAGTGCACTAGGAAAAAAATCTTTTCAGAATATTTTTTCAGAACTTTCATGTTCTGTTTCATGTTCAAATCATATTCTGCTGGAATCAACCTTACCATGTGATTGCTGCATCTTCTCGATCTTAAAAACAGTAACTCTGGATTTTGGTGGTGAACAGAATCTGGCTAAATGCATGTATACTTGGCGCGTATGCTATGAAGAAAAACACACTGTAGAACTCACAGTGAAGTAAATATTATGAATAACAAGTGAGAAATATGATGAATGCCTTCTCAAGAGCCAGTTTAAGTATTTTCAGAGTTCCACTGCAATGAAACAGTACATTATGTCCCCTTAGTAATTACGAATCTTACTGCAATTTTCAGGCTACCACTTAGCCATCTCAAGCACATAAACAGCACAGATATTAAGAGGAAAGAAATTACACAGGAAAGAAAATAAAGTCTGCAGAGATTCAAAATTCACTCAGAAGATTAATCTATCCATTCTGACATTTTTTTTTTTTCCAAATAAGAGTAATGCCCTAACTTATTGCACCTGATATTGTTATGGTACAAAGCAAAGTTTTGTTTTAAATTAGACATAATCCCCTGTAACACTTATTATTTAAAATATAACAAACAAACAAAAAATGCAAAAAAAAATTTTATCCCAAAATTTAAACATAAAGGACTAGTTTCTGAAGGTGCCTCTCATTCAGAATTGAGAGAAAGGGGAATTCCAGGCCACAAAAGGGCAAGAAAAACAAGTCAATGATTTGTAAATAAAAAAGGAAAAAAAAAATCTATACACAATGCTAGTTTTCATTTTCTTATTCAGCACACTATTAAAAAAAAAAACAAAAAAAACCCTCATATTGATTCCATGGATTTAGAAAATGGCAGCATCATTTCTTAATAGCCGCAGCACTGTTTTGAGAGATTAATGTAAATTCTAGTCCTCCTTTCTTTAAAGAAATGCTCCAACTCTTGGTATGAACTGCAAATCTCATCAACACAGAGCTCCTCTAAGAAGAATCAAATGCTCAAAAGGCCTAATGTTTGTTTTGGTTTATAGAGGTTTAATATTTCAAAACACGAAACAATTGAATGAATTTAAGATTAAACTCAGCTATGTTTTTTCACATACATTGAGAAATAGTTTTATAATTTTAAAAAACAAAAACAAACAAAAAAACCCTATTAAAATAAACCAACATGTCTTTACCAGGTCCTACAAGTAAAATAAACTAACCTGCGTAAAAACCACATGGAATAGCTATAGGGAAAAGATATTATTGGGTGAAATGTTGATATTTCTCTTGAGAAAAACAGGAATAAAAGCACAAGTTTGCCTAAAATGCCACTGACATTTGTTAGAGCCAGAAGCTGTATATAGTGAAGGAACAAATCTGTCATGTTAGCAAAATATGCCACTGCAGGGAGCATGAAATCAGTTGAAAGAAACATGCATATCAAGTTGCATAGCACAGGTAGACAGAAGGTAAAATGTAGCGGCATAGGTAAACTGTGGTTTTAACTTCTCAGATGCCTTTTTTTTTTTCTTTAAGATCTTTTTGTTATTTTAGGATAACATGAAAACTAGACATCAACATACACATCAAAAGATCATATAAATGCCTTTGCTACTGGTATCAAGTTCTACTCTGGATAAGATCCTGAGATAAACAATAAACTTGAGGTAAAATACAGTTCAGTAGAGGTCACATGGGAAACCTTATTTCATTAAATCTTGTCAATCTTTCTTAGCCCTTAAACCTCTGTAGAAGCAATAACTCACAAGTTCTGATTATCATCAAGCAGGAAGAAAGGTAGAGCCTACTCAACAAGAACAATGCAATTACTCAGTGTCTGCAACAATGTTTTGAAATCAAAAGGCCAAAATATACTGTGAAAAACAACTGCTGCCTAATATTTGATCTTGTAGATGTGTCACATGCTAAGTAATATCTGTGAATGAATCAAAGATTCAAATGATCCAGAAGTTTTCTGGAAAGACTGTCATTTCAGTAGGACAAATACACTAAATCATCAATTACATACAATAAATATATGTCTTTCCACTGATGCCAGTGATGCAGTGCAGAAAATGTATGTTGTTAATTTGGATTGAACAATGAGGGAACAAGGTGCTCCTTGTGTTTAAAATTAAGTTCAATCCAGTTGTCCCTGGAAGTTGTATTTTAAGCTGCTAAACTAAATATCAACCCAAAAAACCTACTCTTCACTACTATTTTAATCCAAAATAAGCATGATTTATTTTTGGTAATGTAGGTGGTAGGAGTGCCCAATAATCACTAGGTGATTAGCGAAGAAAGTGTTCCAGCAGCTGAAGTCAATCTTTTGACATTGTTTTCATGGAAAGAGTGAGTAAAGATTTTCCATCCAAAAATGGTCTATCAGGACTTCGTGGTCTGTGGTACTGCATTTACTGAGAATGTCTGAATGCATCAATTTGTTCACAAGCACAAAGAAATGCAAACTTATCTTAGTAATACTCCAAGAGTTATTGAAGAAGCACGGAATTCCAGGGAGGAAATAATGTTCAATCATTTTGAACATTTTACTAGCCTTAAAAAGAAATAATCCCACAGAAAAATATTCTTAATATTCTCAAATATTCAAACAGATTCTCAATTTTAAGTCCTATGGGCAAAAGCAAGTCAGGCCACAGTGCTGAGAAGCCTGAGCAGACTCAGACCAACAGCTTCAGTAGACTTAATTTACAGGTACCTCTGGAAGTGCCTCTCTCTTGCCACTGACTATAAAGAAAGTTACCTGTGCAGAGGTTGAATAAATCCCGATGGTTTAATGAACTCTCAAATCAAGCAGATACAGGCCTGAACGAGCAGTATGTATCTGCTGTGTCTGCTTTTTCTTCTTGGATAGTATTCAGATATTTCACTACTGAGCGTGCAGAAACATTGCAGTGTTCCTCAAAAGTACCTACCTCTCCATATTTACTGCATAAAAAACTGAATTCCCAAATTTAGGGGTTATGCGAGAATGCAGTAAGGTTTTAGTGACTGTAGCAATTAAGGAGCACCTAAAGAAAGCCCTTAAGCAGGAGCCTTTTTGTGGTGGCTACACCATTGGGTTATGGACAATCCCGTTGTGTTTAAAAAAAAGAAGAAAGAAAAAAAAAATGCACTAAATAAATATATTATTTCCATAAGACTAACATTAGACATTCAGCTTCGACTAGAGGAAGAGAATTTGACAAACTGCTTAAATGGTGAGTTTGAGTCATGGCTCTAATTTTAAAGATTTGACTGCTATACACAAGTTGGACAGAGAAGCATGAGCATGATGATGATTTTCTCCTCAGCTCTACAGACCTGGAGCAAGTAAAGCTTCAAAACTTGATAAGAGTTCATACCACAGAAGACAATGTTAAAAAGTCTTTACATTGATGACCTTTTAAAAAACTTTAAATTAACCTTTTATTTTTTATTATTCCCTCTATAATGAGGTCCATCTTCTAATGTACTGCTTATCAGTTTTACTAGCGAATAAAAAGTTAAATTACGCTATCAATTTCCTGATGAATGTCTAATAAATAACACTTTTTCAGATCAAGGTCCTTAATAAAAAGGAAGTAAAATGAGAACTTGTCATGATTATTTCACTTAGCATTTTGATAAGCTTACAGTTACTCATGGTGTATTATCCTTAAACATGCTTCCCAAGATAGAGAATAGACTGCAGGTAACAGTTTTTCTAAACATACAAAATATAAAAGTAGGTAGGCACACACACATACATACATGTCAAAGAAAAGTATCTTGGACTATATGACCACAAGGATCAAGATACTTCAAAATGTATGCCTTCTCAAAGTAATCATAAGATATAGACATTTTCTAAGACCCTTGACATTTACTATTATACTAATGCCAAATTAATCAGTCTCCTCTTTATACTACCATAGTAGATGGATGCAATAAATGTTCATTTACAATATATAATCCTTTGTCCAACCCAAAGAAAAATGTCAGTGGAGAACCTCCCTATGTAAGGAGATTTCTCATTGACTTCTAAGGGTTCCACCACCTTCCAAAAAAATCTTCTAGGCAATTTTCTGTAAGAAGAAGAAAAAAAAAAAAAAAAAACCCAAAACAAACAAGAAAAGAAAAGAAAAAGAAAAGAAAAAGAAAAATCAGGATATGCCCTTAATTGGCAGTATTTTGCATTGTTTTTTGCCACCTACTTCCTAGAAGTTTAACACAAAAATATTGATTCTAACTCTCTGAGCATGCCATATTATCCTCTAACATTTGCAATAAAGTGTATCATAAACCACAAACAGCAACTCATCCAGAGATATACTAAAGGAGAACCATTAGCATTAACATTAAAGAGCATACCTTCTTCCTTCTTTTTTGGTTGAATATACTTATATTACTAGGACGGTGATTCTAGTGCTCTGTTTTTGTGCTAATACTACATAGGCAAGTGAAAGTGTAAAATTCATAGAGATGGGAATGATCCCACAGGGACAAGGTAGAAAGTAGAAAAAAAATATTGTTGAATGAACGTTTGCACTCAACCGATATAATAAAACTTGAATGATATCAAACAATCCATGTACGTATATGGGAAATACATGGTCTTGTTGACCATTTATGACCTGCCCTTCTTATTTTAATTTTCCCAATGGCAATATAACAGCTTGGATGAAAACTGAGGATAAGCTGATAGAAATCAGAAGAGAAAAGCTGGCAATAAATATTGCATTAAAAAGGGTTTCTGAAATACCATATAACCTTTTGCCTGAATGCTTCAAATCCAAAATGTATTAGGTTCAAACAAAATAAAGTTGTTTTAATTAGGTATAGGTAATCTGAATTTATATTGAAGCTGCTAAAAGAGAGACTCATTATGACACTGTGAGAAATCCTATTATTCAGGGCAAAGACTAGGTAAGGGCAGATTTTCTCTATCTCCAGAGAAAACAGGCCAACACAGGTGTAGATTACTGTAAAGGGCAACTAAGCATAGTGAACTGAATCATTAATCACAGCTGTAAGCAGTTCTAATGCTTCAAATTATTTGTGTGTATACATTTACACACACAAATGCGTATTTCTGTCTCATGCTAAGAGGACAAGAGTATAGGCAGGCAGGCATTTTGGAGTAACCAAGGGAGTATTATTTAACTTCATTATAAGACAAATATGTAAATAAACCAGGTGTACATATAGAAAAGTGGTTTTGTTATTGAGAAGAAGAAATGCATTAAATAACAATTGCAGTCCTTTAAAACAAGAACAACAGCCCAAACATTGGAATTCAATATGATACTGTCATATACCTCCAGGACTGTGTGAATAGTAGCATTGTTGTTAGAAGCAGGGTACAGCATATTATGACCTGCAAACATGCAAAGACACTGGCAATTCTGTGGATGTCTATCAAGGAAACTATTTCCACATTTCAGTTTTTACAGGGTCAGGTAACGCTGTCAACAAAAATAATGATAATAATAAAAAATAGTGGGAAATATTTAAAATCTTATTTTTTGTCTTATAGTCTGTAATATAATAGTTACATGACTCCATAACAGTATATATTTCTTTAAAAAAAAATAGAAGAATACTCAACAGAATGGTTTAGTTTTTGAGACATTATTTTTAACACTTCTTTCTAAGCAAAGTTCTACTCATGGCTCCACCAAAGTGAATCAATATTCACAAAGAGAAGGTCTGTGTGTAAGAGAGAACTGAAAGTACTGAGCTCTAAATTTAATTCAGTGCAATAACAACAATAACAGGTAATAACTATTGACCTCGTAATTAATTTTTAGAGAATATTTCTCTAGAAATTTCACTAGAACTGCATCATGATCATATTGAAGTAAGCCAGAATTAAATCGAGCAGAGAACGGTAGGATTAACCAAAATCCAGCTATTCTAACCTGCTGAAACCCAATAAACATCTACAATCTTCCACTATGCTTAAGTGAAAGTGTTTCGACATCTACCGAAGAATAGTTGCACTGTTTTCTATACAACATGACTATTTGCACAATGCCTAATCTTGCTCCCAATAAAATCAATGAAAGTTTCACCAGTAACTTCACAGATACAAGTTCAACAGCAGGAGAAAGTCTCCACGCTCCCAGCATCAGCCCTTTAGCAAATCTGTATTGCATCCTAAATTACTGTGATTTTGGCATTTGTCAAATAAACTTATATTCAAGTGAAAGTTCTATTTGAAGAATCATTCATTTTATCTGAAGAGATTGGGTCACTATTTCTACATGTCTGAAGAATATCTACACAATTTGGAATATTTACAAGGAATCATACAGGAGACATGTATGTGGCTAACTCTAAACAGGATGAACGCAGTATGAAGTATAATGACAGAATTTGTCCTCTTCTCTGTTTACACAGTGCTGAACATGTTATTACTGCAGCTTTCAGTGAGACCCTGGATCACACTGTAAAACAGCTCTAGTATGTGAGCTCACATCACAGCAGTGGTGTTACTTTGATGGGGAATACACAACTCTAATTCTGTTCACTGTACTAGTTCACTAGTACTAGTTCACTGTACTGGTCTGGAATACTTGTAAGGATTATGAAAAGTCATTTAACTACCTTATTTCTTAATTCTTCCTATGTTAAAAGGGGATGTTATCCATTTGACTCTTTGGTACATTTTAAGTTTCACTCATCAATAGCACTCTTAAAATCTCATAGTCCTGTAACTACAAATCATGATTGAAGCTGTAAATCATCTCACTGATTTTGAACAGTGCAAAGCTGGAAGGACAACAACCAAGTAAAGCCAATAGCACATCACTGTCGTGTTACACTGCATCTGTGTCTTTTCTTGGACCAAATGACCTCCATACACCCCTTCCAAACTAAATCATTCTATAATAGCATGATTCACTTTTCAAACAACATACCAAATATCAGATCCTGCAAAATTTGTTACTTTAAGGTTTAAAGAATACTGCAATAAGGATGAAATAAAGAATCTGCAAGTTCAAAAACAAAGAGTTACATACGAATCTGCCTTTCACTATGGAATTGGCAGTAATATAGGCACTAGTTTACATAACTGCTTGTTTATGGCTCATGATAATTTAATGTTTTAAATATTTGAACTTGCTTCACCACTTCTAATCTACAAATTTCACGTAGACAGCTTCTGTATGCTTCTGCCTCCTGATTTCACATATTATTATCAATCTGCCATTGCAGAATTGTTCTGATGATACGAGATAAGCTTATTCCAATCCCATTCCCATTTAATACTTGGATTCTGATCTCTTTAATCAAACAAAGCTGATCACTGCTAGAAAAGTAAATGCAAAAGTACAAAATCTCAGAAATTTAATAAGAGAAAAGTGTATACATATGTATTTCCAAGTATGCAAGCTGCTTAAAATAATATAAAATTGTATGTATTGGAGAAATACTACATATATCTGTTTGTATAATACAAAATACATATAATACATAATTTAAGTTATCACAGAGGTTGGAAGGGACCTCTGGAGATCATCTAGTCCAACTCCCCTGCTCCAGTAGGGACCCCTAGAGCACGTGGCACAGGGTGGGATCCAGCCCGCTTTGGAAGATCCCTAGGGAAGGAGACTCTACAACTTCTCTGGGCAGCCTGTTCCAGGGTTCCGTCAGCCTCACAGCAAAGTTGTTCTTCCTCACAAGGAGACAGAACGTTCTGTGTTTCAATTTGTACCCATCACCCTTGTCCTATCACTAGTCACCACCAAGAAGAGTTTGGCCCCCTCCCCCCTACATTCACCCCTCCAATCTTTATACATACTGATCAGATCTCTTCTCAGCTTCTCTTCTACAGGCTAAACAGACCCCACTCAATCTTTCCTCATACAGTAGATGCTCCAGTCCCTTCATTACCTTTAATGCTCTACGCTGGACCCTCTCTAGAAGCTCCACATCCCTCTTGTCCTGGCGAGCCCAGAACTGCCCCAATACTCCAAGTGTGGCCTCACCAGAGCTCAGGAGAGAGACAGGATCCCCTCCCTCGACCTGCTGGCAACGCTCTTCCTGATGCAGCCAGGATCCCTTTGGCCTTCTTGGCCATGAGGGCACATTGCTGCCTCGTGGTTGACTTGTTGTCAATCAGGACTCCCAAATCTCTCTCCACGGAGCTACTTGCCAGCAGGTCAGCCCCTAATCTGCCCTGCTGCCTAGGGTTATTCCTGTCCAGGTGCAGGACCCTGCACTCGTCCTTGTTGAACCTCATGAGGTTCCTCTTTGCCCAGCTCTCCAGCTTGTCCAGGTCCCTCTGATTGGCAGCACAACCCTCTGGAATGTTGGTCACTCCATGTAGTTTGGTATCATCCACATACTTGCTTGGGGTGCCCTCTGTGCCCTCATCCCAGTCACTGATGAACAAATTGAACAGCCCTAGGCCCAGCACTGACCCCTGGGGGACACCCCTGGCCACAGGCCTTCAACTGGACTTGGTCCCATTTATCATGATCCTAAGTCATACATACATTAAAATTCTGCTGGGGTATTTTACATAGTCTGAAACATCAGAGCTAATGGCATATCATTATTATATCATGTCACTGAAATCTGCAGTAGTATACAAACCGAACATTCAGGTAAACTAAGAAACATACATACATGCCTAAATATGTGCATGTGTGTATATAAATGTTTATGTGTATATATTATATAGATAAAGATGTATCTACATGCACAGATAAATGTATATTGTGTGTGTGTACATCCACAAATACATGCATATACCTGTGTACCTACATGTGTGTACAAATAGATGTGCACCTGTGTTCATACATATGTATATGTTAAGAAGACATCTAGGAAGAAAAAGTGTAAATAATGTGTGAAATATATAGACCAATAAAAGATGCTTTGACTTGTAGTTACTGCCATGAATTCTATGCATATACTTACTTTATGCATGAAAAAATAAAAAGTACTAGGCCAAATTTTCCTATTCAGATCAGCAGTACTATTTCCCATAGTATGTGCTCATTGTAAAAGGCAGAACAAACACAAAGCAGTGAAAAAACAGGCCTTTGAACTGCAAGGAAAGAAAAATTTGGCTGTGCTCTGAACAGTGAATATTTAATAATTTCCCAGTTGCATTTCCATTTAACAACCCTTTCTATCAATTATCATTTTGAACAACACTAATGATGAGGAAAAAAAAAAAAAAAAAGGTATCAAGACTGGAATGGCTTGCCATAGCTGTGCACAGGCTAAAAAGAAAAGAATATTTTTTCCTTTTTTTATACAAGATAAATGGTATCATGCATTCTCTCCTATCTGCAACTTTCATAGTGATTATATACAACTTTTACACATATACACAAGTGTGTGCTTTTACATAGACATACACTAATAAATGGGTTATATCTATCTTGGGATAAGAAATGTTTCTGCAAGTTTTGTTGCTTTCTTCTTATTAAAAAACATATCATTGACAGTAGTTACTGTGTGATTACAATATTAAAAAAAAAATCAGTAAAAAGGAAAAATAACTCTAAAGATGTCTAGGCAACCAATCCTTTCCACACTTTAACAGCTCTCTTGAGCGGAGAGACTTTGGTTTGGTGAAAAATTAGCATCTCTGCCAAAGTCTCCTGGTGACAAAGGAGACAGATTTTTATATTTTAGCACAGAAAGAAGTGAAATCATCAAAACATAAAAGAAAATAAATCTATTTGATAATCTGATTATTTTGCCTTACATTTTTTCCAGTGATAGAGTTGTATTCTGTGACAGTGTAAACATTTTATGTTGCACAATACAAGAACCACAACAGAGGAGTGTAATTAGCACTGGGAAGACATTCTCAAGGAAGTACTTTGATTTCAAAAGCCTGTTGGAGTGATTGTCACCCCTGCTGTGCCTGGGGTTCTCTCTTGATATGCATAAAGTGTGAATGCCGAGTACATTATTATGAAATGCACTCATCCTTGCATTTCTGCGCTCATTTCTTTTGCCATCTTGTGGTGACCAAAATAGAAACCTAGAAATCTACATAGTTGCTTCATTTTCAGATGAATTCCGCAGTTCACACGCTGAAGATCTACAACTCACACCAAGCTTTCTATTTTGTCATTTAGTTAACAAATGTGCATTCATTTTCTTTTAAGATTTAGCTCACTGAAGAATATAAATCAAAGCCCAAGCGGTTAAAATAAGTACAAACATGAAGTAATTTAATACCATAGAAATATCCTCTAAAGGATCTTATCAAAACATACCATAAATCTCTTTTTTATTATTATTATCGAGAGAGTAGAGTGCTTCTATTCTCTCAAAACATATAAAGGTAATACCTTTAAAAAAATTGCCACATAGTCCAAATGTGGAACATTTTAATGTATGATAAAAGAAACTGCATTTGGACTTCATAAACCAGTCAATAATTATTTATTGAATAAAGTCATTTGTGGCCTTTACTTTTTTGTCTTCTTTGAATTATCAAGAAAAGCAATGAATATAAAGTGCCTACCCCTCCTAACACTAACTTTAAAAAGACGTAACACATTTTTGAGTTAGTGGTCCCAAAAGAGAGAAGATGAGGCCTTCTGTTGCTAAGCAAGAGTGTGCCAGTTATTTCAAGCTTTAGTTGAGTACAAGCAATAATCACTACTGCCCGAAATATATTGGAATGAAAGTACATGGGACCATTCATGATGCTTCATCAGCATGCAGGAGGCAAATGGAGTGACTGCAGTGATTGAATACAGGCTCAGACTACTGGCTTTAATCTCCATCTCATTCATTCAGCCTTTACTTTTGGCACAGCTGTATGATAAACACTCTGACATTCTTTCTTGCCCACCCTCCTTTGGAATCCCATGACCGCTGGGTGAATGTTTGTTATGTATTTAAAGTGGGAAAGAGTATCTATTTCTTTTCTTTTCTTTTTTTTTCTTTTCTTTAAACATATAGAGGTAACCTACAGTTTTGCTACTAAGACTGTCAGAGCATCATTATTCGCCTGAAGGGGAACCATGCCAAGTTCATTTTGCCTCTGTAGTTCTCTTTAAACAAAGCAAGGTAAATTTACAGTTCATACTATTTTTTTTCTTCTGCATTCTCCGTAAAAAATGCATATATGCAATGATTCCAAAATTGGCAAAGGCATATGTTTGTAAAGCATAAAGTATAACACCTTTATAATGGTGCAAAGAATTTTAACTCTATTTCTTCTGTTATTAAAGATATGACAGTTCATTACTTATTTTTATTTGTAATTTTGTTGTATATCACTTACTCTTCGGCTGAGAAGAGCTCATATGGATCCATTCTGCCAGTTCCCTAATTTTACACCCAGTAGGTGCTGAGGATCCTGAATAGCTTTGGACTTAATCAATAGCTTAAAAATATCACTGTAAAGTTAAATGAGTTACACACAAAAAGCCGGTAAGCAAGTAGCAACCATTGCAACTGCTAGAACAGCATTGTGCATTGGTTGCTTTACTGATATGACACTCGTGTTGTAAAAAAAGTTCATTTTGCATTCCTCCTTCCTTATACTAAAACATTTCAAAGGTTTGATGCCTGGCCTACTTCAAGAAGTCAGCTTTGCAGTCCTCATGCTCAGTGCGCCAAACTCTCTGAAATCCCCAACCACTTAGAAGAAACTCTATCTCTGCTTTGCGCCCGCTTTTTGCATTGAAATGAATGCTGTTTGATGATTACATCTGTTGTAATGTTGTAAGAGGTAATCTTAAACCAAGTAAAACACCGCAGAGGAGCGTTTAATCCTCCCTGGTCTGGCTAACATGGGGAAGCATCTGCACTTCATCTGACTGGAGACATGTGGCCTTCCTCGGTGTTCAGGGATAAGGGGGGCAGAGCTCTGTGAGGGCTGGTTCCAGAGTGCCTATTATGGACACGGAGATGCCATCTTTCTTGCATTCAGTTTTATCCACTGTCAAAGAGTTACTGTGCAGCCAACATAACAGAAGCAGAGAGAATGAATGGAAAAAAAAAAACCAAACCTGTTCTTGCAACATTCAACACCATCTCTTTCAACTAAGTAAAGAGCAATTGGTAAATTGAATAGAAATATGGAGAGAGCAAACAGATCACTGGGTGAAGGAGATGGAACAGGTGAACTTTGTGGGTACCCAAGGAGACAAAGAAATATCCTTGGAATAGCTAAAATAAATCTTCTAGGGAAAAATACTCCATCAACTATAATATCACCTAATGGAGGGGAATTAACATCTGTCTCTGGAAAACAAAATGAATTCTGCATTTTCTACACATCCTGTATACCCAGAAACTTGCATTGAAATCTGCTAAATTTCTAAAGCATATGTAACATGCTGTGATTAAAATGTTACCACAGACAGCACTGCAGAAGTAGAACAGTAAGAAAACATTTGAAAAGACCCTCCTGAGGATTTTGGTACTCACTCAGTAGCAAACAACTCAATACTTTTAATTTTTAAGTGCTCTTTTGTATTCGGTACCCTTAAGGATCTGGGTTCAATGCCTATTTAATTAACCAAAAAAAAAAAAACTTGCAACTGGCATATCCTCATGAAAAACGGACCTATGAAGATTTCACCTCTATTACTGTGTAAATTCATTGAATCATCAGATGAAGACTTACTTATAAACAATCCTTCCCTTCTGTGTAAACTCTAGCTTCCCTGAAAACAAGCAAAACACTAGTAATTGGTCAATAATATCAAATGTTGTAGCTACACCAGCTCATATTATGATGTTTTGTTCTGTTTAAAAATAGAGAATGTCATCACCACAAAACACCACAAAATTCAGAGCCCATTCCAAAATATTCATACTAGTATTCATACTAAATTTTTCCTTAATTAAAAACAACAGGTTTCCCTTCCAAGAAATTAAATGCACTAATAAAAAAGTCACAACTCTTCAATAGGGTATGCAATCAGATTTATTTATGACAGATATATACATAAAATAAAATGGTATATATGATATGGTATATATGGTATATATGGTATAAATGATAATCTGTTTCTTAACATAACTGTTACTATATTTTCTATGGAAGTACGTATGGAAGGATATATTTTAACTGGTGAGCACCTGAGACTACTTGATCATATGAAAGGAGAACTGACAAGTCATTGCATGGAACATGTCAGCTTCTTGGCAATATAATGATGAGTATCACAGGAGACATCATCAGTGCATTATGACCTGCTTTTTCATAAATAAATAAATAAATAAATAATCTTATTTTTTGACCCTAAACCATAAAGCCAAGCAGCTTTTTAGATCTTACTTCCTTTCCTTATTAAATGTAGGACAAGCACAACTTTGCTTCCCAATGTCAGGATTTATGATTTCCCAATCACAGTGTCCAAAGTAAACCATCATAACCTTGGTTAAAAAAAAAAAATCCACTCTGAATTAGTTTAATGAGGATCTGAAGAAACATCCTTGAAGGTGTACTTTGAATCAAAATGTAATAGACTCCACATTTTGTCTCATACCTTAACAGGAGGCATGAAACAAATTATATTCAGCATTTTCATTTGCTACTTCCAATCCACACACAAGTTCCTTGCATATAGCAAAGGGGCTAATAGAAATTGCCCAAATGACTCATTATTCCTTTAATCTGCAGCATTTCATCCCATTTCTTTCTTTTCAGTCCAGAAAAAAATATCTATTAAGGCAACTGAGTAGTAAGTCATTTTAATTGTGGGTAAACTTACATTTTAAGTTATCAGACTTCAGGGGCAGTGGATGTTAATCAATGTGACATTTCTTTTGGCTTTAGTTGGAAAGTTTTCTTACAAATGTACTGAAAAATCCAACTAAGTCTGTTTTTTTAAATGTTTCGTGAAGATTGTGTTTGTATTTTGAATCACACATCTCTGTTCCATTAAAAGACAAACAAAGGTAGCTGTTCAACTAATCAATAAAAAGTAGACAGTTCATTAAAATACTTTTGTTTTTCCCCCTTTAAATATAGTACAGATGTGTGGTCTTATTTGTCACCTTCTCCTTTATGATGCCATGAGTAAATTGTGTCATCAGTCTAAATTTCAAGTGATGTCAGTGCTAATGACAGGAGAGAGATTTAGCTCCCAGAATGAAGTTTTGCAACTAGCTGATTAAAGCTAAGTAACTAATTGTATAGGATATGCCACAACATGCCACATGCTAATCACTGAATGGAACAATAATTTTAGTGTGTGTTGTGATAAATTGATAGCAATAAAAGCAGAGGATATATAAACAGAATATGTGAGCAAGACTTGACAGTGCAGAACGCTCTTCAGTGTTACTCACTGAGACACCACCATTTTTCCATTGCCTTCAGTGGGAACTGTCCAGAACCCTGTATAATATTTTTCTAGTAGCATAAGCTAGTCCAGATTCAACAGAGTCCAGTCTACAGAGCCATAGCTGTTGATTCAAATGGTTGAATGCAATCTTTAACATGTCCTTCTTATTATACTAATTTGCGTACTTAAAACCACAGTATTGGAAAAAAACCCACAAAAAGTGGTACAATTCCAATGTAATCTTGTTCTTCATTTGCTGGGATCCTCTCACAAGCTTCTGAGTCCTACTGGAAGAGGAAGACTAAAAGTAGTATTCCTTCTACTCAGTAAAACGGCAGAATACAAGTCCGTACCACAAGAATACTAACCTACATTCTGAAGGTACAAGTTTAAAAATTATGTTCTTAGAGAAAAACTTCTAAGCAGAAGTTAATGCCAACCTTAGCTAGAAACCTGTGTTCTTTAGACTTCACAACTTGTCTCTTGAGAGTTCTCTGGCAACATGTGCTTTTTCACATTTGTCAGCTAAATCAGAGCTCTAAATGAAAAATACAACATTAAGGAACACTGTTTGTGGTACCATTTGTGGTACTCCTCAGAGGAATGAGGTCCATAACACGATGACCACCTTACATGCAAGTATAATCCAAACTTGTTAAACTAATTGAATTAAGGAAGACTGTCATCCTCTCCTAAAATCAGCACATTCTATCGAATCCATCTTGTTAGAAAAAATATTTATCACTAGATATCAATAAAATAAGATACATGGCAAAATGAAACAATATTTCAAAAGACAAACTACTGCCCTCACTATTTTACAATACCATATAGGAATAGACACAACACTTTGGAAAACTGTCCACCCAAATGGTGTGTTCCCCTGATTGTGACATTGAAAGTAAGTAACATATCTACATCTCAACATGACACCTGTCATAACAGCTCTACTCAACAACTTAAGCTAGCAGTTTTCAACTCTTTGGACTAGTTTATCACTGCATTTTTTTTTCCGAAAACAGCATAGCCACAGGAAAGTAAATGTTAAATTATACTTCAGTATGCTTTCACTGCTGCAGATTACTTCCCATTGTGCAGTGGACCAGTGATGGCTGCAGACCCAAGCTGGGAATCCCTGGCTAACACAGTCTGCCACAGTAAGTTTATTTAGAATGCAGCTTTGGTTTTGTGAAATTTGCCACAGTAAGAGACAAACTCTTCCACATATTGCTCCAATGGAATAATAATCCAGTACCTCATATTGCTGAGTTATACTGAACTCTGCTTTTCAGAGTTTCACAAATTAGCTGATGTTTAAGAAAATTTATGAGGCAAAGGACTGATGATGCAGCAACATCTATATCTGCCTTATATAAACAACAATATGCAAAATACATTATATGATGCCTTAGGCAATCACTATTCCATCATACTGAGATAGCCTCTCACAATAATGATCAGTTTTGCAGTCGCTAAATGCTGCCAAGAATCACTGAATCTTCAAAAGAGCAAAACTACTTTCTTAAAACAAAGTTTGAAGTTTGCTGTGGAGTAGTATGTTTTATAACAGTTAATGCCATCAATGAACAGTAGTTTTTAAAAAAACCCAAAAACCTACTGTGAATTCCCAAATAGTTCAAGGCTAGAAATGATGTGCTAAAACAAACATTACACAAAATGCTTGAAGGGAACCGCAGATACAAGGCCCAATACCTGCTTGCAATTCACTCAAGAGAATACTGGCAGTGACCTCGTCAAGTGCTCTTCAACAACTCTCTTGAAATGGGAGATAGTGATAAAGGACAGATAAAGGACACATTTCATAAATATCTTGCTGTTTTTAGATTTTTTTTTTTTTTTTTAAGATCTATAAAATGTTGGATCAGTCCTTTTTTCCCCCAGTATTAATTTAGTGATATCTTTTATATATGTTAGCCATTCTAACAGACAAGCTTATATATCAAAACCAATCTACACTAAATGGGTCTTATCCCATTCCTATTATCTTTTCAAAATGAGACTTTAAATGGGACTTCAGAAGAAACCTGTATCTTTTCCTATAACATGACAAAATCAGTAATCATCAGCATGAAGAGAACTGCTTTTTTGATAACCACTTTTTGGGTAATTGAATATATTATATTATTATATTATTGAATATATTATATTAATATGCCATAACACATAAATTAGAAAGACTCTTTCCCCTATCATATATATCTTTATCAAATATATACCTTATCATATATATCTTTATCATTTGGTCTTACTCCAAAAAGCACATCACTAACCCTAGCTTTCTTTCTCTAGCTTTCTAATCCTAACATACTTTAGACAATATTATATTGAAAACTTTACCATGCGCCATATTGCTCAAAGCTTTACAATTGATTTTGAAGATTATTACAGGACATTGTCCCAGATCCCATCTCACATAAGTAAGTGATATTCTATTAAAACAAAATAAATGACAAAATCACTGATTTTCTTCAAAAGAAAGATTACAGTGGTCTAAAATACATAATTGCATATACTTCAGTATTAATTCTACTTCTATACAGATATAGTATGCCTCTTATTCATCTTCTGTAAACATGTATCACATTTTCATGTCACTCGCTTCTTGACTGGCAGTACTGAAAAAAGGTTTAACTGAAAATAAAATTTTCTTTCCAGTGATATCCAGAGGTTATTTTATTATAATTATTTACAATCATTCTGTTTAATTAAGATATCTGGATAGAATGTGAATATCACTTTAGGCAATTTAATTTCTTCACTGCATTTACTTTTCTCTTGCAAAATGAGTATACTATTTTTTTGCTGATTTTTGAAGGCCTCCAGTACATTTTTTGGAGCTCCTCCACTCTAATTTGTCTTGACTGATCAAATTTCTTTTTCCTTATTTCTCTATCATATAAGTGTACTCCCCAGTATGATTATGCTCAAATTCAATTTGTATTTTTTTGTCCCTCTCATTCATGAACCTTGAACATTTTCAAATAATGGAATGGAGGATCATATCTTTATAAACAGTATGAGTTGCATTATTTCATTAATTTAAAATATTTATTTAAACTTTCACTATTCTTATGCATAGTTCAGGCAAGCAAAAAGTACAAGGAAGAATTTTGACTATGAATTTATGACAGATAAAATAATCACAGCTTTGACAATTAAAGTCAGCATTTATTTTTCTGTTCATAGAGGATTGTATTGCATTGTACAGAATTTTATTCTTAGCAACTGAAGCAATGTTCAGGTAAAGAGATTATGAACATAATCCAATAGAAAATAAATTAAACAAGATTTGGACATAAGTGTCTGAAATTCAAGAGCTTTCTATATATTAATGCAGAACATGAGCTTATTTCAGCAGGAAACATCTTCAGTACCATAAGTGCTATGAGGTCTCCTTTTGGAATTTATCACTGTCTTACCCAGACTAGAAACACAGATTTTTTTTTTTTTTTTTTTTTTTTTTTTGGTCCTTAAAGTCTTAATTCCAATAATTCCCAGACTTCTCTTACAGTTACATCTACATCAAGTAAGGGTAAGGTACTACAAATCATGACTCAGTTAACGTCTGTTCTACATTATATTTCATATAACTCTTTTTTTGTTACACAAATAAAAAAAATGCTACACACAGATGGAAACTTTTCTTCCCCAAATGAAGATATTGATGCCACATGAATTCCTCCTACATCTTAAGTTACTTTATTTTTTATTAAGTGAGTATTGAAATGCATTCAGCATACCACTTAGTACACAAGAGCTCAGACAAATTCCAACCATCGAGAGGATCTTATCTAACTCTGGAGAACTATGTATATCTATTGCTTTAATAAACCCGTAGCAAAAGAATAGAGAAAGTTACTATGGTTGTAATTCCTGCTTCACAATGAATGTTGTGTGTGTTTGTTTATAGTGCAGAGTTTCTACAGCCATGCTGCTTCAGAAGTGTTCATTGCAAATGAATGTCATTCCCTGCATCTCTCCATCTTCACAGGTAGTGAACCCAACCTGGACTCTACTCTCAAATTTAAAATCATCAAGTGGAAGAAGAAAAAGAGGTGAACTGACAGACATATCACCCGAGAAAAAACCACTTGAGATAAGTGATCTTTCTTCTTGATGTTCTGTTATATGGAGGTTGCTCTAAGCTGTATTCCCCACAAAACAACTCTTTGAAGGACAGTCTTGGGATCCAAAGTTGAAGAATGACTGAAAGAAATCTCCTTCATATGTAGATTAACTCAGCATACCTATGGTGCTTGGTGCTTGACGCAGTCCTAAGCACAGCTCCATGAGAGAGCTAGTTCTCTGAGAGAGCATGCAGATGCCAGGGATGGAGGTATCGAAAGAGAGAGAGACAGCTCTGTTAATCCAAGGTGGCTCCCGTTCAGCAGACAAACACTTTCTCACACAGTTAGCTATCCAATTAGACAATCTGTTGAAACAGATGATTTCTAGCTTACTTTGTTGTCATATGGACAAACAAGGATTCTTCCTGAAAGGCCTCATCCTGGCTATGTGAAGAAGAGACAGCTTGCCTGCTAAAAGTGTAAAAAGAACTAGCAAATACACTGGGGCAAAGATAAGCAGCCTTGGCTTAAATAAAATACCAATGCCTCTGAAAAGAAGGGATGTTTTCTGAGAATGACATATCACAGAAAAACACGGGGGAGGAAGATGTAATATGTATACACACTGTATTCTTATATAAAGAAGAGTCCACACAGATCCAAGTCTCTCCTCCTCCCTTGTTGAAGAAGGATATCTTCAAAGAAAGGTGACAGGGGAAAGGTCGGTTGAAGGCTCAAAGGGATGACCCACCATTAATCTATGAATCAAATTAAGGTATGGATTGTATTAACATATTGGAGGAATGTCAGTCTTTCTGACAGAGGATTGAGAAATAGAGCTTTCAGGACCCCTGAAGCTGATTTGGCTCTATCATTTCCTTTGGACATTCAAATCCAAGACACCAACTTCATGAAACTTCTCCTTCTTTACCTTCCATTCAAGTTGCTGTTTTAAATCTCACACGGTTTACAGTGAAGTTCAAGGGTAAACCCCCGACAAAGGTGATTTGTGACTGCTACAGCATTCCTTAAATCAGCTAACGATTTGTATTGAACTACACAGACAAAAGAAATCTCATATTGTGTTCTTTTCTCAAGAATGAGCTGTAGAACATGTATTTGGTGTGCATTATTGGTGTGTGAGGTCCTAAATGTGCACAGAAAGCCTGACTCATCTCACTACTGTGAGCTCTGAGACAATGATATATACACTGATTGCCAAGGTCGACAACCAGCTCTGATCTGTGAGATCAGTGAAGTGAGATACCTATCCATGGAAAGAGGAATTCATCACTATTAACTTCAAAGAGATAAGTGGAACTGTAGACTGATGTCTATACCTACTACCCTCCACAGATGGAGAGACTTTGCAGAGTTCTTCATTACCCTGTCAGGAAAGGACAATTAGGCAAATCAACCATTAGGAGCTAGACAAGCACATACTATATAAACAGATTAGAGACTGCTTTGGCGTTAGACAAGCCCAATGCCCAAGAGCAGCAGAAAAAAAATATGGACAATATAGATACTTTTTTTTGAGCATTATTAAACCAAGGAGAAAGAAGGCACATGGAATGTCATACCAAGACTGCACAAGCTCAGCTTATACATTGCTATCATGTCAGATGACATAWAAAAAGGATGAAATTACAGCAAGGGAAAAAAAAAAAAAAAAGAGAAAAGAAAGGAAAAGAGGTTAAGCTACTTTATCTTCTTTCAAAATCTGGCTATATATATGGGAAACTGCATTACACAAGAACATTCATGACGAGATCCCTGACATTTCTTCTGGCATTTGAAATACCTTGAGGCAAGGTATGGAGACAATTCTTCATCTAGCTTTTTAGATCTAGAAAGAACCATTGGCATAGAGGAAGGCACATCATCATCTACCACAGCTGAGGAATAAAATGACTAATACAGTTTACTACCTGCAATACCACAGTTAACAGTGAAAGTGCTGAGGTGACAACTACTTCAAAGTGTTTCCACTTGAATTGGAATGCATCTAATGGAAGGAGCCTGACGACATTCTCACAAAGCTGTATCAGGAATGAGCACAAGGCTGTAATCTCTAGAGAACACATATGACAGAATGGCCTCAGTGATAGAGAAGCGATTACTCCTCTGTCACCACAATGATCAATAAAGACTAGAATCTGTGGGTAGCAGGACACTCATCTGTTGGCCAGTAAGTCAGGGAGGATTCTCCTATAACAGCATATTCTGGGAGAAACAGCTCACCTAGAGGTTTCTGTGCGCTCTAGGAACTGAAGCAGAACACCATTATTACTCAGTTCCATCATACTTATTTGCATATTTTCACAGCATATATTCTTGATGTTTGTGCTATCCAAAATTCAAAATAGCCTAAACGGTGTGATTTCTCCAACCATGGATTCCTCTGATGCAGAATAATCTAGTATGAGTAAAACATCCTGAGAAGCAGTGGAAGAAATGGTATAGATAATGACTCAGTCTGTACTACCACTATTTATGTCTTAACAATGTGGTTGAGAAGAACTGAGGACGGGCATTCACTCCTCTAAGGTACTCAACACTGGTGAGCAGCACTTAAATGCAGGCTGCCCAGGCATTCCTGAAGCAACAGCCTCTGGTCTTCAATGCTCATTACAACAAACTTCTCCTTTTTTTGTGATGATTCCATCTACCAACGGCAACTGCTTAGAGCACCTACCACCAATAAACAATTACTTAAAAAAAAAAAAAAAAAAAAAAAAAAAAAAAAAGAATGACCCCATCCATACTGCCATCAAGTAACTATGTGTTACTAAACAAGTATTATATTTTTGCAGCATATTTCCTCTATATATCATAAATAATGATGCCTGTTATTAAATGCACACACACCAAAAAGACACCCTCTTGATTATATTTCTGTTCAGTTCTTGTCACCAAAAATTGATATGTTCTCACTGATAATCTTAAAAATGTCACTGAAACTGGCTTTCTTACAGCACTATAGAACGACATTTTAGTTTAAAATTTCTTGTCACTATCATTTATTTTTCAAATATGACTCACTGAGAATGAAGGATATTTTCTGGCGTGGGATACTCATATTAAAAATTGGTGAATTATCTGTATTAAAGACAATCAAACAAAAATGCTACTACCTTAAAAAAAATGAAAAATCACACATTTGTTTATGGTATTTATTGTTTTCTCTTATAGTAGAATACAGATTTGGGTGCAAGGATCATTATAATAAGATAAACATAGATCATTCAAGCCAAAGAAAGTGTGAAAACCGAAGGCAATGCAAGGAAACAATAATTGTATGAAGGTTTACAGGAGATCCTATAAAAACTCATTTTTTGAGCATCTCTAATAAAGTTTATGCTATAATTTCATGACATAGAAATTGGAAGCAACTTCCCTGAGGAGATCTAAAGTATAAAATATACGGTTGGAAGTGCACTTGAAAATCTAATAAATCTTTTTCATCTTTAATTTCTACAGGGTACAATCTACATTCAATTATCCTGATGTAAATGCCAAAAAAAAAGACATCAGAATTGCAAATTCAGATCTTCTATTAGTTCTTCAGCACACCTTTTACCATTATAAGGGCACATTAGGTAGTGAAATACTGTATGTTTTTAAACTGGGACACATTCTGCCCCTTCAGCACCTCTGCAGATAGTGGGTCATTTTCGCCGATATTCACCATTTACCACGCTGTAACTGAAGCAGTATAAAGACCACTAATTTAAATAGGATGAGATTTTTAAAACTAAACTAAAAGACAGAAAAATATGTTTAAAATGTGTTTTCTTGCATCTTCTTAGATCTGAAGAGCACTCTCATTTATTTCATAGATTCACAGAATCATTGTGGTTGGAAAAGACCTTTAAGATCAATGAGTTGACTTACAAACTTTTCAACACCATGTGTGCTAAAACATGTCCTTAAGTGCCTCATCTATGTGTTTCTTGAACACTGTCACGGATGGGAACTCCACCACTTCCCTGGTCAGTCTGTTCCAATGCTTGACTACTTTTTCCATGTAGAAATTCTTCCTCATGTCTAACCTGAACCTTCCTTGGAAAAACTTGAGGACATTTCATCTTGTCCTGTTTTCGGCAGCTCCTCTGGAGAAGAGATGATCAACCCCCACCTCGCTACAACCTTCTTTCAAGTAACTATAGAGTTATAAGGTCTCCCCTGAGTCTCCTCCAGACTAAATAATCCCAGCTCCCTCAGCCTCTCCTCACAAGATCTGTGATGCAGCCCCTTCACCAGCTTCCTTACCCTTCTTTGGACATGCTCCAGTGCCTCAATATCTTTCCTGTAATAAGAGATCCAAAATTGAACACAATATTCGAGGTAGGGTCTCACCAGGGCCAGGTACAGGGGAACAATCACTTCCCTGGTCCTGCTGGCTACACTGTTCCTTATACAGGCCAGGAGACCATTTGCCTTATTGGCCCCCTGGGCACACTGTTGGGCCATGTTCAGCCGTCTGTCGACCAGCACCCCTAGATCCTTTCTGCCATGCAGCTCTCTCAACCACTCTGCCCCAAGTCCATAGCCTTGCACGGGGTTGTTGTGACCAATGGGCAGGACCCAGCACTTGGTCTTGTTGAGCCTCATACGGTTAGTCTTAGCCCATTGATCCCTCTGTTGAGAGATCTCTCACAGATCCCTTTGTAGAGCCTCAAGCAGATCTACTCTTACTCTCAGCTTGGTGTCATCTGCAAATTTGCTAAGGATGCACTTAATCTCCTCATGTAGATCATTGACAAAGATATTAAACAGGGCCAGCCCAGACACTGACCACTGGGGAACACCACTCGTGACTGGTTGCCATCCGGATTTAACTCCATTCACCACTACTCTCTGGGTCCAGCCATCCAGCCTGTTCACCCAGCAAAGGGTACAGCTGTCTAAGCCATGAGCTGCCAGCTTCTCCAGGAGAAGGCAGTGGGACATAGACAGGCTGTGTTGAAAGCCTTACTAAGGTCTAAGTAAACCATGTCCACAGCCTCATCCACTAGATGGGTCACCTGCACATTGAAGAAGATTGGGTTGGTTTTAATTTAAGTCTGTCCAGGTCACTCCCTAAATCATCAAAATAGTTACTCAAAATAAATATTCAAAAATCTTCCAGCAACGTGTAAGACTCTAGAAACAACTTCTCATCCAATGAAACAGCCAAGAAGTAAAGGAACTTACACAGAGATGTCTTGGGGAAGTTGCCTTATACAATTAGACACAAAACTAAATGTGCCATAGGTATCGGAGGGGGAAAAAAAAAAAAAGGATTGGATTGTGTATGTTTTAGATTTTAATAATCATAAGGAATCTTTAAGTCATACTAATACATATTTCTGTTCCACTCTTTCATTTCCACATCCACCTCTTTTCTCATGACAGATATGTTAATCATATCATTGGTGACAAAATCTGACATCCTGTCCAGAATTAATTACACCATCATGGCAAAATGAACTGCATCATCAATGCCATCCTTTAAAAACTAAGAAAATGCCAGTATTAAAAAAAAAAAAAACCAAAAAACAAAAAACAAAACCCCACAGCTAGGTGCAAGACAGTCTTCGTCATGGTGGTATTCTGCCTTTAAAAGTGTCTGCCCTAGCAGAGTAAGAAATGTCTGTCATATTCCTTACACTTTGAGCAAAACTGCAGTGATTCCTGCAAGCCATCCACATGAGCACTGCAACCAAAGGGCAAAAGAAAAAAAAAAAAAAAGTAAAATAGACAGAAAGGATAACTTCTGTACATTTCCTTCAGCCCTTCATGTACTGCTAAGTACCTTCGTTTCAGCACTCTTCTGAAGAGGTTGTGTGTGTCTGTGCATGTAATTATGGTATAAAACCAGTAATATGAAGACCAGATAGAATTAATAACCTTTACTAATTTTATAGTACAAATATCAATGTAAATATTATTCAGCTTCAAAATTTATGTCCAATAGCGTCCTGCAAATGCATTCATTAATTCAGAGAGTGAGTTTATTAATTTTTCTAATAGGCTGTAAAGCACAGGCTTGTGACTGCTAAGGCCAAGAGATTAGAATGCAATTCACTTTGCATGACTTTCATGTTTCTTTTCAACATGACACAATACTCTTGCATCTCAGAAGTATATAAAACCTTATTCAATATAATACATTTAACTTAAATGGTTGAGAACTTCAATTCTACTATTAATACCCTTGCAGCAAAACTGGAAAGATACTCAGATCATTTTTATGATGTCTGCTGTAGTATCACTGAAGATTCAGTTCAACAATGTGCTGCACAGGACACTTCCATTGGATGTGCAGGGATGGCAAGCATGAGACATCTCCTAAAACACACACAGATGCTCAGCAGCAAATTCAATCCGGAATTTCCCCAAGTGATTGCTAATATAATATCATCACCTGACATTTAAATGTTTTCATGAACCTAAAAGACTCTCCTTCACTGAATATATCAAACAGGTAAACATTCTTAATGCACATGAATTGTAGATGACATGGACATAAAGGTATATGAAAACATTGAAGAAAATCCTATGGTAGCCAGCTGAAGTACACATATAAGAAGAGTTCTCTCTCATAAAAGGAGAGTTTAAAGGGCATTGCAGGATGTCTATATTAATTCTTTCAATTATCTCTGTATCGTGTTTTTGCATATTGGGGAGGGGTGAGTAAATTACTTAGTTACATAGTAACCAAGATTCTCTCAGTATTAAATAGATTCTGATGATACTTGGTGATTCTGCTTCTATAAGACATTATTTAACAGGCTTGTGCTGGAGTAAATTCCCGAGTTTAGATCTACTGACAATGCTATTGCAAATTTCCAAACAGCTGCTTCTCCAAATTTAATTAACGAAAAAAAAAAAAAAAGTTTTTCAATAAAACCAGATGATGTGACTGACTAGTCACAAGAGAGCATCTTCTGATTGAGATATAGCATCAGTGGGAATATACTATAAAAATAATGTTTTGTTTCTCTGTATGCCAGGTTGAAATGCTATAACTTGCAATGAATTTCCCAAAATGATGTTTCAACAAATGGGGTTAGACAAAATATTCCTCCTGATTTTACACTATAAAACTAAAGAATTAATTGTTCAGCTAGCCCAACCACCTGCTTTAAAATTTCATCTAGTTAACAATGCACTGGGACCAATAATTTGTTCTTGGCAAGACTCAAATAATTTTCAGAGAGTTATTTAGTTCTAACTTGACAACCTCATGTGATGGAAAAATCACTTGTTTCTCTTGGCAATTTGTCCCAGTGGTTAATCACCTCCCTACTGAAAGTATTTGCCACATATTTAATTTGAATTTCTGGCTTCAGTTTGAACTAACTTGCTCTGCTAAATTAAAGGGCCTTTTATTACTAACTGTTTTAGACACAGTTAGCAAACCAACTCTCAGTCATGTCTGGAATAAGCTAGCACACATATTCTGACACATTTGAAAATGTATGTCATTTTCTTCTACTAAAAGCTAAGTTTTAGTGGGTTTTTTTGGGTTTTTTTGTTTTTTTTTTTTCTTAACCCTCTTTATTTCTAGTATTAGGAACAGCCATAATACGCTGTTATTCCTGACATTATTTTATAATGGGACAAAATAATGTCACTATCATTTCTATTACTTTTCTTTATTCCTTCAGTGGCACAGCCCTCTTGCAACAGTGCCACTACTGATGTTCAGGTTGAACAAACTAGTTCAAGTTAAGTGGCTTCATTTAAAAAGTTATTTCCAATATTTTTTTAGTACCCCACACACACACATACACACCAAAAAAAAAAAAAAAAAAAAAAAAAAAAGTGAAGTCTAAAGGTCTTAGCTTCAGACTGCAAAATCCACATAACCAGGGTACGTACGAACTAAACTGAAAATGCTCACTAACGAGCTAGGTGAACATTTCTGTTTATAATCTGAAGAGGGATTATGTAGGTTCTACATTTTTACTATACTGTCACAGAAGTGATTCACAATTACGGCATTCCTCAATATTAGATTATACCATAAAACAACTTTGCTTTCCCATAGAAGTTGAGATAGAGAGACTACACATAAACAAGGGAAATGTTTCTTTAATTTTATATCATTAATTTTATATCATTATATCATTTATATCATTAATCTGATTGCTTGACCTAGTTTTGTCGTATCATATGCCCAGCAGTTGTGTTCATCAGGGAAAAGGGTAGAAAATAAATTACACAGTATGATCCTCAGTCCAGAAATAGCTGTTGACTGTTACTAAACTTATTCACCAATATTCTCTGAGAAAGGACATGAAATAAATATATATGTAAGTAAATTTGTAAGAGGACACTTTATATAAATAATATTGTATACTTTAAATAGGTATACAATACTACATGTATATCAATCTATCTTTGGCAGAACAAAAACAAAATTTAGACACAGATTAACTTTCCATGGGAAAAACAATTTAAAAAAAAATCTTATTTTTCAACAATAGCTGCTTAAAAAGAGTAAACTAGGCATAATTCTCTTTTATTGATTCTAGTTTGTTGATTTACTTATAATGTAAACTGACCATATTTAGTAGCTGACTACTGAGTATGGTAAGCTGATGAAAAATGTCCCCATGTTAAAAGTTTTATTTTTTTAATAAACAACTATTAGATACTTCCATGCTGTGCACAGAGCCATGCAAAAGGCATCAGACTGATGGCAACAGTACTTAAAATGCACAGATTGAGAGCAGAATTGTCCCTATAATCCTATAATGTCTTAATGCTTACATATAATGCTTATGTGTTTGCCATATTGCTTTATTTTGGAAACAGCTGTTCTCTTCCTGGTAAGTAATTCACATACCAAAGATTCACAACCTGCGAGCCAACTCTGCAGAAAAACGTAAGAACATTTAAATAAATTATGTCACTACTCCCCAATTTTTTTTTCTTCTTCTTTCCATGAGTTTTTGCCTTATCACTTTAGATAAAGGAACTTTTGCAACAATCTTTATGCGTATTGCCTGATAAATTTAGCCTTTGGTACTATCTCACATAAAAATGTCTTATTAAATCATCTATTAATGGAACAGGTTTTGCTGTTCAAAGCACACTTCAAATAACTGCTGATGCAAAATTACATAAATACATGTTCATAAGAAACATATTATTAAAATAGGTGCACAAACACAGACATAGACAGACTGATAGGCTACTTTCCCAGATTCTTATATAAGCGTTCCTCAAGTGATACAACAACAACAGCAACAACAAGACATTTAAGTTGCATTTATTAAACTCAAATTTTCCATCTTCCTATTGTTTTTTTCATTTGGGGATGCAAACACAGACTGCCAGAAAAGGTCTGCAATAGTTAAAGAAACTGTCAACTGACAGCTTGAAAATTTGTCCTTTTCTACCCACCCCTTCTAAAAATGCTGTTATTCTTCCTAGAATAAAAGCAGTGCTATTATTTATTGCTCTGATAGAAATAATAATAATAATAATAATAAAAATCAAGAACAATCCTGAATCTCACTAAAAACACATTAGGCAGCCTGTACTTGAGATGGACAGATCTACACAAACACAAACAGCCTCCCCCGACATGGCTGCAGAACAGACATTTTTTAATCAGATTTTCTTCAGCATGAGCAATAAACGCTCAGCGGTTTAAAAATTAGGTCACTCAGGATCAACTGTTTAAAGAGATTACCGTACTATTATGCAGTAAAAATATTATGAGAAAATGAATTAGTAGTGACCAAACACCCACCAACTGACAGACACAAGATGCAAGATCATTAAAATTATGATGTGAGTTATTTTGGGCAAGTCCAATTGTTTTCTGGGAAGGGTGCCTGGTTTGTGCTTCATTTTTTTAATTACCTCCCCAGTATATGTCTATCTTAAGGAAAGGCTAATCTTTTTAAGCACTAAGTCAGGATAGCTATCCATGGGATGAGGAGGAAATAGTGGATGGAAAGTTCACTTCTTTTTCCACATTACAGATAACCAGGCTCTATTTTCTCCTTTTGCTATCCAAACAAGGTGGGCAGAAACTAGACACTAAACACACAGACAAATTTTTAAAACAAATGCTAATATCTAGGCTGTCATACAATGAGTTCAGTATCATACAGTTCATACAGAAGCACTGCACTCTCACAAGAACACATGGAAACATGTTTTAAGGAGCTATGAGCCTGGCAACTACGGGAAAAAAAAAAATGTGAGGGTAGCGTCTCCTACCTCCTACTTTCCCAAATGCCATAACTCTTTATTTGATCTCCATGGCTCACGTTTCATTGCTGTTTTGAAGGAATAAAGCATGGCTCAAATAAGCCTAGCAGAGAAGTTGGTGCAAACCATGCAGCCTCTGTAGGGTCCTTATGATCTATGAGTGGTGGAACTTGCATGAGAACAGATCTGTGTAGGGAGAGGGTGAAGGCAGGGAGAAAAGAGCTTTCTGCGCTCAATCCTACCTAAGCTTCCTGGCAGATGGAAGACGTGACAGGCTTTGTAAGCCTTTCATTAACACCAGGGAGCTCCCTTGAATCCATGCAAACAGTCAGGACTTGCACTGCAATAACTGAAAGATATGGAGGTCTTTTGTGTTCGTGCAAAGTTTTCTTAGGTAACTGCAACTTGGGGAAGTCAGAGAAAATTTTAACAGAAAGATGCAGTTTAGAAGCTGCTACATTATATATATATATATACACACATACGCACAATAGACATAAAATTTGTTAAGACTTCAGTATCTAAATGCAAGATCATCATATTTTAAGATACAGAGTCACAGAATCATTAAATACTTAAGGTTGGAAGGGACCTCTAGATCTCATCTAGTCCAACCCCCCCTGCACACGCAGGGTCTCCTAGAGCATGTGGCACAGGGTGGCAATGAGGCAGGTTTTGAAGACCTCCAGAGAAGGAGACTGCACCACCCCTCTGGGCAACCTGTCCCAGTGCTCTGTTACCCTCACTGTTAAATTCTTTCTTAAGTTCCTGTGGAACTTTTGGTGCCTCAATTTGTGGTCGTTTCCTCTAGTCCTATTGTTGGTCACTACTAAAAAGAGGCTGGTCCCATCCTCCTCGCTCCCTCCCTTAAGGTACTTATAAACACTGATCAGTCATATATTTTGTATATGACTGTATAGAATCTAAAGGTACACACACACAAACACTGAGCTGACTACTTTTCATGAGTTACTTCAAAGGTTAGGATGCTGACCTTAAATTCTTCAAAATCTTATCACTTGCACCTCATGCCAAACAAGTAGCAATAACATGAGTCACAAGAAAGCAAAACACATCTGGAAGAGGGGACGCCTGGGGATGTAGCTCCTCTCTAGATGCAATAACAGAAAGTAAGAAAGTCTGTTAATGCCGATGTGCAGCACAAGAAGCAGCAGAAGAGTCTTGGCCTCTGATGCTACTGACACACTCACTGACCTGGGACTAATCACTTGACCTTTCTGTGAAAATAAATTGTGTGTGAGAAAATATCATAAAGAGTTGAGCAAGGCTTAAATCAAAATCTGACTAAAAAAAATAAATATGGACAAAACCTATGGATTGTACATCTGAGCTGAAGATTCTCAGCCAAAAGAATCACAAAATCAAGAGGAAAAACAACACTTTTTTTTTCATTTTAATTTTACTAAATAGAACTATTTGCATCAACTTGCCTGGAACACTAGAGCAATTCTTTTCCTATATAGGATCCTTTCCTTTAGAACTTTCAAAATCTAAACTAAAGGAAGGAAAGTGCCTTTCGTGCCTTTCCTGAAGCCTTAAAACATGGGAGAAAAAAAAAAAAAAAAAAGAAAAAAAGATAATGACAGTTTGCTACATCTGAAAGAATAAATTCCTTCCAGGTTTTAAAATACACAAAATCCATGAAAAGCCATTCAAACCTCAGAGTACTGAACTGGATTGTCTGTGCTGAGTATTTTGGTAAAGTTCATTTGTTCAGTATTTAACACTGGGATACTGTAGACCTGTGCAAAGCAAAGACCTCAACAGCTCTGAGTAACGAGAACTTATGGGGCAATAACACCAAAGACTTTAAGAGAATACATCCATTCTAATTTTCTAGTATATTATGCTGATAATACTTTATAATGGAAGTACGTAAAGGAGATTACAGTGGAAATTGGTGATAATAAACAATACTATTTCATTGTTTCTCATTTGTTGCAACATACTTTTTATGTGCAGTGAAATAATTATATTTTTGAATGAAATTGAGATCTTCAGTCTTTTGTTGGTGAGAGATTTAACTCTTATAAAGTACAAAAAGTCACCAATTATAAATTTCATGCATCTCATCCATTATGTAGACCCATATGATCTCTGTGATGAAATGTGATGAAAAGTTCATATAAAATCAGACTTAACAAATACATTATTCCTGCGATAACTCTGAAGCAACTAATAGATGCAGGATAAACTGGAGGCATTATTATTAACATGTATGTTTTTAAGCTACCGTCACTGAAAATGTAGATTCATATATCTGGTATGACAAAGTGTAAACAGCTTGATGGTAAGAGACCATAAAAAAAATCTCTGAAATATTAGAGTTGGATCAGTTAGTTTTGCAATACTTATAAAAATAATGAAAAAATGAAGCAATACTGTAAAATATACTTTCTCGGCTTCTGTATCAGTTTCAAAAAAGATGCTGACAAAAGAAGCCTTTGTTCAAATGGGTAGTTATTTCCTAGAAGCACACATTCTTACCTTAAAATGAATTGAAAATTGCTTTTGGAGCCCAACTTTTAATGGAATAAAACCATCTGCCTTATTATATTTGTTTGTTCTTTTAATTTTGATCATAAATGACACGGTCAGGCACCAGAGATCACAGCTCCAACAAACACTTTGCTCTCTTTCCTTCGTAAATCTTCAGCTTTGGAATTAATAGCCCTAGTGATCTGGAGAAGCAGAAACTGCAAAGTCCTCACGTGATCATACCATGTTGCTAGCTAATATGCCAGCATTTACTAAAGGGTATTAAAAGAAAATGTGGACATTTTTATTGTTCTCCTTGAGGCAGAAAATACTGCAGTGAGAGGTTCATTACTAAATATTTTACCACTGTCCAGCTGCCTTATAGTCAATTATGTTCAGTTAATGTGCATATTAATGAAGATCTTGACATACAGTAATAATCACAAACTGCCTGTTCCAATGTCAGACTTTAGTTCATGATTGGTACTTTGTTGCTATAACACAGTAAACACTTTCTAATTATATTGCAGTTCATTACAATTAAAGGAGACTTCAACAAAAGCAACTTGCAGCATATTTATTTTAGCAGGGATAATCTCATTCTAGAGAGGAGGACTCAAGGAGCAATAACATATGAAAAATGCACTGACTGAAACAATTAATATTGTGCCTGGTCAGTATTCAAGATCACATTCAGTTTGTTATTAAAGTACTGAAGTTATTATTCAAATATTCCCCACAGCAGCAGTGCTATGTTTTGGGAAAAAAAAATACAGAGAAAAAAATAAACCACATACACGGTACTTCTGCTGCAGATTTCTCCTCAACTCAAAGGCCACAGAAGCTGCTATGCATGAAAAACAGACAATCACAGATCAACGAAGTTGAATATATTCAGGAAATGAGGATACTGGGAAATGTCAGGATATGATATTAAGCACAGCATGCTCCATCTTTTCTTATGCAGAAAACATCTTACAAGCTACCACTCATGAAACTGGGAGTAAATCCATGTTGCAGATAGTGGGCAGAGTATTAGCTAATATCAACACATCTATCTTAGTCGTCAAGGATAACAGCGATGGCAGGGCTTGCAGGAAGGGAAGGACACTTTGCAGGAGTATCACCAGCTGGAAGACGGATAGTATAGCACTCAAATAGCTTCATTTTTATGTCCCTTGCTCTCCTTTTAGGCGAAGGCAATTCCATTAGCTTCACATGGGCACAGAAGAAAAGAATATATTTTTCATGGGGTTAGGAATAATAGGTATGCTTCAGGGATAGAAATGGGACAAGAGGCTGGTGTTTAGCATTCCTTCTTTATGAGCGTACAGCAGAGCCTTCAGCAGACTGCTACTTCAGAAAGCTACTGATAGCAAGAAAAATAACCAGTAATCAGGAAATGACTGGTCAGAAAAAAAATTGTATTTCAAAATGTCTAACAGTTCATTCCTGTGAAAGACATGTCTAGTTACAGCACTAGGAATAAAAATATTGTTGAAGAATATGTGAATTTTACACAAGTAGAAACCTGCTACTTATCATTATGCAGTTCTCTAATTTTATCTATTGCCATGGACCTCTTGTATTAAATATTTCCTCATGAATATGTTTCTACTATAGTGGGCTCTATTTTTACAGGGCTGCAGAGAATAATATCCCAGAGAGAAACAGTTCTGATTTTCATAATCTGAAGATATTTTCAAAGTGCTAAAATTAACAGATAATCTATCTAATTTTAAATACCTGAAATCTAGGAAAAAATAATTATTTCAAAATATTAAGTATAACAGCTGAATTTCTTCTCCCTCCACAACCTACTCCTAAAGAAAAGTAAAATCTTCCTTGGATACTTTACAGTCCAGATATGCATGACAACTGAATTATCACTGTAATCTTCCAGTCAGTTAGATTGATCTCAGTAGGCAAAATTAAAATATGTACAAGAATTCGGGTCTCTGGAAAACTCCGAAAAGCTGGGTCTTCTAAAATCTGCACTTTTCCAGCCTGGGAGAACCAAACAGCAGAGAGATGACCTAACTAATAATCAATTACAGGCTTAACTATCCGTTCTCCATATCAGTATGTCATTATGACCAAAGTTATGAAAGACTGCAAGTCTAAACATTTGAAATGCAAAGAAGGCATCAATAGGAATAATATATTTTAAAAATACAGAAAAGATGGAAAAAAACCCATGAATTTGACAGAATTCTCTAACTGTATTATCTTATTTTTAACTATATATATTGCAAAAAGAAGTTTTAAAATATGCACCCCAAAATAAGTCCTATTGCTTTCAACTTAAAAATCTACTGAAGGCCCAAATGTGTTTTCAATTGTATAAAATTAACATGAAACTGATATATTTTAATGTCTGTTTTACTTCCACACTACTTTTTTTTTTCACTCCTCTTTCCTACAAAGGAAGAGGGAGATGGGTAAATTTCTTCCCATGAGAACAGCATTGATTCACACATAGACTTGATTCACCTTCAATTTCTAAGCCTCACTATGCTGATGAAAGTAAGGAGATCTTTTCCTTCTTCTGAAACTTTGATTTGAACAAATCCGACAAACTTGGTGTTTCCAGGCAAGAAGCACATGCCACTTTACCTTACGGAGAACAGGTAACACCCCAAAATTGGAAGTTATGGAGCACATGAGTAGTTGGGTTTACCTCAGCTAGCAATGGAGAATAGAGAAGCAAAAATAACCAGTACTTTGTCTTTTATATATATATATATATATGCATATATATATATATATTCAAACCAAGAGACCAAATCTATACAGGAAACATGGATTTTAGAGAAAAGCTAAGTCCTAAATATTGCAAATGTTTACTGAGAATTCCCAGGAGTGATAGCTAACTACTTGAAACAATTTCTAAATCCAGCAAACCAGCATCCAATTTCATTCTGCAGTACCCAACAGCCTTTTTGATTTTTTTTTTTTTTTTTTTAGCACACAAGCAGGCAGGCACACGCACACACACTTCCTTCATTAGCAAAGGAAGGAAAAAGTACTTTCAAACAATTCAAGAACAAATAAAAAGTTTACTTAGAAATCCATGAGCAGAAGATGAAAACATATTTTCAAATATAAGTATTTTACAGCTTACAAAATCATGAAAACAATAGGAGCACCTGCTTAATCAGGATTACATAAAACTATGTATATAAAAAAATCAGTTGGCCACAGAAAATTATTCTGGGCCTCTGTAAACTGCCTTCATGTACTGCACTTACAAGCTGTGTGCCTGCAGGAGAACTGCTGAGTCTTGGGAACTTTCTGATAACCAAAGGCTCAGCAGGGCCAATAAATCACTCAATGTTAGTACTTAATAATCAGAGCCAAGCTTACCCATGTTTTTCAGTCCAGCAAAAAACAGCAGTGATGTAGCATTTTTGGCCCATTAATGTGAAAAAGACTAAAACCAGGCAAATTCTGCCAACAAATAGCTTAGTCAGTGGGATATCCAAACCCACAGAGAGAACTAATTTCTGTTCCCAAGCATGTGATGCTCACTGATCTCCCAAGGAGATCAGAATCCCAACAACTTTCATAACGTTCTCCAGGTCTTCCTTACAGTCTAGCTGGCAAGCACTTATTATACCTGCAAGTTTTTTTGGACAGATGCATCTGGAATTGTAGCAGTTTTCTGTTTTAAAAGGCAGCCCACCTAAAAAACAAGGTACTACCAGTAACTAACAGCTGTGTTGTAAGATTTACCAGCAAAGAAACTAAATGAATTACTTGGTTATTGAAAGCATTTTTTTTAATAGGTTAAAAAACCAAAAATTCTTAACACCTAACACTTATTACCAGTGTATTTTAAATCTGAAACTAGTAACTCACGTCCAAAGCTCTTGTGAAGTAACCTTATTTTTCAGTTGTAGCCCTAACTTACCGCTTATGGGAGACACTAACGAGCAACACAACCATGGAGCCTCACTCTGTCAACTGTGCAGAAACATGCATCAATTCACAGAGCTCCCAAATGAATAGTATTATTTGGCTTAGTAATCCCAAGATTTTGGACTGGATCTCCTGATCTAAACAAATAGAAAAAGTCTAATAAAAATTACTTACTATCTAATGATCATTATAAAAATATCTGTTGCTATCTGTAAAGCAATTGCATTGCTAAAAATAGGTACTCACAACACAGTTTATTAACAACATAATGAGGAAGGTAACACCAGGCTTCTGAAGTTACTAAGAAAAGAGCTTAATTAAATCATATGCAATGTGGGTCTTCTTTTACTTCAGTTTACTAAACTTCTGTCACATAAATCAATAAACATCAAAGTAATGATTTTTGATCACAATTGACCTCAACTACATTACTTCAGAAAGTCCTTAGTGCAAAGTGTACTCTCCTCTAAGTGTAAAATGATAGATTTTTTTTTTTCTCTTTTAAAATGTAACAAACAGTTGGGAAGTATAGGTATTGTAAAACTCTGTTGATCAAATGCTTGTAAAGTTTGCAAGTAATTCGATTGCCTTTTTTTTCTTTTTTTTTTTTCCTAAATTCTAAAAGCATTTCTTCCTGAAAAATGGAAGTCTGTCAGACTGTTGCCAGACAAGAGATTTGTTTAATTCATAAAACAAGAATCCTAACTACTCCTTCGGAAGAAAACACTGCTTATAATCTCAAAAAGCAGCATCCTGTAGATGGAAAGCCATGGAAAATTACCTGGATTGCAGATTATTAAAGTCGTACATGTTACATCTACCCTGCTAACTCCCAAGATGCTACTCCCATTTGATAACTGAGTTGTGTAAGTATATAGAAAACATCCATTATGAAAAAAAGTGAAAATTATGAAAATTTTCTCACATGTTGGTAATTGTGTTTTTCAGATTAATGTTTTTCTCTTAAAGTTAAAATTCTCCATGAAGTTTATCAGATTGGTTATAAACAATTTTGAAGAACAAAGCTTTTTCATTGGTAGAGGCAAAAACTTCATAGAAATCCTCCACATTGCCTCAGCAGGGAGCTCAAGCCCAGCAGGTAGATAATTTTCATTTATTTGTAGTATCTATCTTATCCTTCTGACAAAAACTTGGAATAAAGACAAGAATTAGTATCAAAACCTCAGAACATATAGAAATATTCCTAAATCAAATATTTCTGAGTTAAGGAAGGAAAGGTTTTATATATATTGCTTAGAGCAATCTAGTCATTGAGCAAATTTTAGGTATATATTTTATATAATTTAAAAGAATGTTTGATATAAGAATATATTTGAACTATGTACATTTTAGTCAGGACTTCAGCCGTATTTAGATTCCAAAATCCAAATGCACATGCCAAAAGGCTCTTACATGTCTCATCAGATGTCATTTTTCACCTTAATGATCTATGGACAACTACAATTTTATCTTTACCATCTCTAATTTAGACAATACACTATTCCCTCTATACTATTCCCCAATTACATAAGCGTATATCTCCTCCTCTGCTTGCAATCCTTTAAAGGCAAGAATAGGAGTCAGTCAAGTTTTCAAAAAAGTGCATTGGTACCTATCAAGTTGCAGACAACTCACAGAGGAAGGAGTCTGAGTAACATCCTGACCACGGACCTTGATCACCATGGAGAGGAGGGATTTCAAAAATACCAGTTGTGCTCATTATTTCTTATGAGCTAGTTCTAGACCATTCCCACGTGTTTGTCCTGGTTGCTTTAGACATCACTGCGAGACATTGATTCTTCCCTAGGAAATACAAGGAACCAAGAAGTCTTCACTCAGGGTAATAGATTTACCTACTAAGACCTTTCCTCATTCCACGAACTTATTATTTATTAAATGTCAACTATGAAATTTTATGGTTGTCATGTCCAAAATCTGTAAAAAAATCTTCTTTACTATCTACATGTTTTGCAAGTATATTTTTCTTCTAAAATCTGTGTAATTCTGATTGCCACAATTCACAATTGTTACCTTACTTTCAAAAAGGAAAAGTGCAAATAACTTTTTTTTTAATTCTGAATTATAATAAAATTAGAAAAAGAGAATGTTCTTTGCACAGAAGGAAAATGTAGTGTATGCATTACTATAACCATAACCCAACAGTAGGTCAGTAATTTCTTTTTCAGAAGCAGCAACCTAGCTGAGTAGATGTCTCAGCAGGATACTATAAAATCATAACTACAGATATCCCATAATAATCTTTAACATCACAGTGCAAATGTATAAAACATCACAATGTAATTCCACAACATGAGGCTTTTAGCGAAGGGAAAGAACCTAGACAACTAAGCAGGAGTCAGATGACCCAGATTCAACCCAGCTCCTCTACTGACTCAGGGCTTATCTACCCAGGGAAAACAACCGATAATAGCTTTTCCTACAGACACTCTTATTCCATTAGTCCTAAAAATTTCTTTGTCTGGGTAATTTAGTCCACTTTAGAATTTAAGTGAAGACTGCACAGAACACTTTCCATGTTTTAATTTCATATCCTAGCTTATTTTGCAACAGCTTCCATGTGTAAACAAGAGTCGATGATTAGGCTCAAAACAATCCCCAGATCACACAATGCCTCAATTTTTTAAAGCATAAGTAGCAATAATTTATGTCACATAAATCAGAATAGCATTTTGAATCCATAAATATTTGAAAAGTATGCCTAAATCCTCAAACAGCAAGTCCTACACACATAAAACAGATATAAATTGGTGTATTTTTTTTCTTAATTTTTTAATGATTATGTAAAGCACTGTCCTCAAACTGTCTATACCTCAAGAGCTCAAAGAAACATTAGCCAATTCAAGATACAAAACAATTTAAAGAGGTATTTCTCTGAGCAAAGAGAGAGTAGAAATATAGATTCCCTTGTGAGAAAATTAAAGGAACTTGTCCTGTCTGTGCCCAAAACTATTTGTAGAAGCAAACATTAGGGTACTTAATCAACAAATAAATTGTATTTATAAACTTTAGTCCAAATTGCACTGATCTATTTTTATGAAGCATCTTCAAATTGGCAAACATGACAATGCTATAATGCTTTGCACTTAGCTAGTTAGATTATTCTAAGACTTCTAAGAATTCTAAGAAACTGTCTTGTAGTAGTCACCCTTTCTCTCTTTTCAATATATATATTTTTAATATGAAACAAAAAGACTAAGTCTGCTTCAAAGAATGGTAAACCAGTTCAAAGGTTTTGCATTTGTATCAGGTAAAGTTGCACAAGAAAAGAGAGAGAATTAAAAAAAGAAACAGGACATTTTTCAGAAATTGTCTCTGCATCTTCTATAAGGATTTCAAACACTCAATAAGTAACTCCCATCCATTTTCCACTTTCCCTCAAATACATTAAAAATGTGTGGTGCTGAGACTGAGCAATCTGTTTATATTTGTGGATTGTTTCCAAGAAACTGTCTCCTCCCTCTTCCTTTAACACTATCCTGCAGACATTTAAAACTATTTTTTTTAAATTAAGTTGTCTTAACAAAGTCATTCCCTTCCCCACCAAAATTATACTGAACAGTGTCACGCTTAATGGGAAAATAATGCAGCTGATTTAACAATGTGCAAATCTGACTTGACTGAAATAAAATGTATGACAATAACAGCTGTGGTCAAACTTATTTTTTTTAAATTAAAACCTGATGCTTTTTTATTGCTGGAATAAGGCAAATAGCACCTACATGGTTTTCCCCTGACCACAATCTTCATTCTTCCTTTAAAAAAGGAAGAGTAGTAAGAAGAAGCTGTGATTTCATATCAACCCATTGCTTTTGGTTCCAGCTTTGTTTCACGTATTTTCAAGCTACCAAATATTCATTTCATTCACTGACTATTTTATTGGCACATTCGTTAGAGCAGGCTATCAAGGCTTTAGACAGTCCTTTCAAACAGTGGTGAATGTTCTTGGTATTCCATATGTTTTGTGACATTTGAGACTCCCGAGTACTACATTTAATCAGTGCAATATGCTTCAGCAGTTCTCAGTCACACAATTTCAAACTCAGAAAGTAACAAAACAAGTCTCCCCCCTTCAAAATCATTTAAAATGTGATACTTTATCACAGTTGCCAGAATAAATTTTAAGTTAGTGACAGCTCAGTTTTTCTTCCAAATCTACATATGCACTACTTTAAAATATTCATTCTATTTATGGGACAAATAGAATATACAGGAAGTTATAGTATACGAACACTCATAGCCTAATTTTAAATATGCAAATGAATTTCATTCAGATGTGAAGACACTTAAGAGATTTTTTTTTTTGGGGGGGGAGTCCAAAAACAGGATATCTTGAATAGTTTAAAGACATTTCATTCAAACAGCTGATCAGAGGATATATTTGAGCCTTACCTATTAAATACATTTTACTATTCACGTTAAAAAGACCTGACTGTCTGACTGTCTCCAAATGTCTCTCTGTAACTAAAAATATCATAATACTTCAGAGTTCACACAGTTTTTGGATTTATGCAAAACATTGGGAACTCACACAGATACAATAGTATTGTGTAATGGAAAGCAAATTTCCATACCTACAGCCACATTTAGAAGTCTCAGTCCATAAAGACCATAGAAAATTGAAACAGCATTACTCAGAGTTAGTTATGTTCCAACCGGTGATTTCCCTGAGCTATAGCTCAGGTACATACTACCCATTTCTGATCTATCTTATACATGATCACAAGGGTGTTCTACTGACTGGGCAAAGGTAAATAAAATAAGAGATCCTTCCTTTAATTTTAGGATACAAATACGGTTCTAGCAGACATACCGTTATTAGTACAAGCTATTTCCACAAGAGTTTGCTCTGTCTAGCAGCCGCCTTGTCTGTCAAAGGCCTCTCCTCCCACAAGTGGCTGTCAAATGTCCTGATGCAGAACCCAAATTTCTGAGCTACTGAGGAAGGTAGCAACCTCCAACAAACCTGTTTATGTCTGTTTGGGAAATACATGGTGAACTAAATCCCAGGTGACTTTTCAAAAATTGCCTTGCTGTGTATCTGGCCGTCTCCCCATTTTGACAACTAGCCCTGGCCAACAACGTAGGCACTTAGGCTGCTTCTCCAGGGCACTAAGACTCACACAGACGGCACAGGAAGAAGATCTGGCAGCCATTCAGCATGGCAAAAAGATTTATCTTTTGTAATTTTTGTGCTAATCTGAGGTGATAAAACACAAAATTATAAAACAGATAGCATAGCCATGGAATTACATCCAGACTTTCAGCAACGTTCAACAGATTTTATTTAAAAAAAAAAAAAAAAACTGAAATACGTTTCAGGGATGAGTATCATAATCCAAGCATATTTCTTTTGTGCAACTCATTACTCTGTATGTAGGTAACCTGACCTGAATCTCTGAAGTCAGTAAGAGAATTCTGTCGGTTTCAGCAAGCCCAGGGCAGGACCCATACAACCTGCCTCAAAGCAAAAGCACTCCTAAATTTTCCAGAATACTCACTGTAATTGTTCACCAAATATTATGTAAAGATCAGACTCTCTCAAATTGAAGAGATCAAATTTTCATACTAAAAGAGAGTTTAATTCTTGTTCCTAACAAGTTCAAAGATGCAAACACATACCTTGGTGTCTGCCACCACTACCACCAGCAACTCTCCTTCCCAAACTTCATTGTCCCCTTTCAAGTTTTCTTAAAATCTTGTCAACACACCCCGTTCCTCCTTTGCTAACACAAAACCTTGCTCACGAGCTAGTGTTACCGCCCAAGCCATCTGATCAAATACTTGTTCAGCCTCCAAGTAAGCATGTACTTAGCTTCTGTTTCAGACCTGCCATGTATCTGAAAATCTTTTTTTTTCTAACCGTATCAGTCAATCTAGTAAGAGATACTTCCTCTCCTTTCCACAAAGAGTTGATAGGCTGCTGATGTGCTGTAACCACAGCTTGTCAGTCAAAGTAACACTATCCCCCCTGTCTCCTATCTCCTTGCACTCCTGCTTTATCTTTTTTCTGATCTTGGACTGCTAGCTATTTGGGGTAGGAATTCCTTTTCTCCTTTTTTTTTTTTTTTTTTTTTTTTTTTTTTTTTTTTTTTTTTTTTTTTTTTTTTTTTTTTTTTTGGCATAGCACAAAATGATTTGGGGCCAAGGCTAGACAGTACGACATTACAAACACTCACGGATAACAAGATGTGAGTTTGAGATAGTGAATTTTCACATAAATATTTATGATTACATGCACATGCCCTACCATGGAAGAAAGAATTTTGGAACAGTAAAGAAGAGTGCATCTAGTGAAGCTTATCCTTTCACTTTTTCAGATTGGTTAGATTTTATTGGGGTTTATCAATATGTAATCTATACAATAAATATGTCCATGTAAGTAACAATACAACTGTACATTTGGCAGACTTAAAGCCAGACCCATTTCTTTTTAAACACATCCTTTAACAGACTATAGGAGCACTACAAACAAGTAAAAATGACACACTAAAAGTTATAATTATTTTTAGATGATAACTGAAGAACAATATAGTGAACAATACACAAACTTAGCAACCTAAGGAAATTAAAACTAAAAATGTGAAAACTGTTGGAACATTGATTTACAAATTATTTTACCTTATGAAGTAACAGCAATACTGCAATAAAAAGTCAGAGTTGCTAGGAAACAGTAAGTCCAGTATTAGTATAAAAAACGATAGCAATCAAAGTAACCACTCCTAAGGTTACCTCATCATACACTTCAACATGATATTTCATCTACAGTAACCAGTGTAAACTCACTTAAAAGAAAGATGAAGAGAATCGGAAGCAAATCAGTGGAGGAGTTACTCAAAAATAGGAGGGAATGAGTTTTACCAAAAAGTCAGAAGAATTAAAGAGCAGGACCAGGCAATACAGCATCACATAGACTAACAAAAATAGCTTCGCCACTGATCTAACGAGCAACCTCAGTCATGTTTTCCTATTCTTCCTTTTTTTTTGGCCTTTTAAGGCAGTTTGATTATCTGCAGAGATGTGGCCAGGGAGTGAACTCACTCTGAGCAAACATCAGAATCCTCCCCCAAATGAAGTGATTCAATGACACTCCGCGGTGTAGTATCCAAGTTAACAAACCATGTTGACAAGTGCCCTACATATTTATACAGGGTCTGGTTTGAGCTCAACTACCACAACTAGTGCTGTAATATAATTAAAAATAATATATTGGACATCAGCAAAATAACAACAAAAATAGATTTGTGTGTGTGTGTATATATATAAATATAAATATATATATATATATATATATATATGTGATCTTCATTTGTCTGTACAAAGGAAGGGTAGCCAAACAAGTGTATATTCTCATCAACACATATTTGGGACAGACCTAAAACACGGCCCCAGTTAGCAGTGTAGAAAATGACCCAATGGGAGTATGCGCTGAAATTAGCACCGTCTGTGCCTTCATTTATTTTTGATGCTACAGCATCCAGATGTAAGAGTGAGTGAGACATTGCAGTACAGTATAAAGGCTCAGTCACTGCTGGTATTACCTAACTGGGAAAAAAATTACATGAAGGACATGCGAAAAAGAGCATGTAAGCTACAGCAAAAGGGAATCTATATTGGACTTCAAGGCTTGTAGGGCCAGGTAAATGTTTTTGTGTCTGGTCAGTGCTATATTGCTATACTTTTACCACTCCTCAAGCCACCTAGTTTGAATTAATTTGATAACAGAGCAGAGAAGCCTTAAAAGCAAGTCAGTATCAAGACTCTCAACGTTCTAACAGTCCCTTTCTGCTTGTCTCAAAGTAATTGGTTATCACCCATTAGTGACTATTTTCTCTCAAGTCCCCAAAAAACAGTATGTGCAAGGAGTTTCTGCTGCCTTCCATGAGCTGGAGAACCTCTGGCCTTAATTCTACAAATATGGGTTTTGAAGCACAGTACTTATCTAATAAATCACACAGAAACAGCTCTGATGCTAATTATCACAAGTTGGATGGCTTGGAAAATACTAATAGACTGCATGCAAAGCCTGTGCATTATGGCAATTATGCTAATGTTCTGTGATCAATTTTTCCTACTTTTTTTTTTTAATTGTAGAGACAGAACCTAATCCTGTGAACATTTGAAATTGATGGCACTTATTATCAAACTGAGCATTAGGCAATCTTATATCTAACTTCTAACATTTTATGCTGACAGTTGTTAAAGAAGGAAGAAAAAAAAAGAAAGAAAAAAATTCTTTCTCTGGTGACAGGAACAGCTCTTGAAAAGATCTCAACGCCCAGTATATTTGGCTCGGTAATGTTTGAAGATGCAGCCAGGATCATCTGCCTATAGACATTCACTGAGGCAAATAAGAGAGGCTCCCGTGAGTCATGGTACAGTGTAGGCTAAGCTTTCTTTTAGTTATTTTATAAATTTTATAATCAGAAATTCATTTGCCACCTGCACAGCTTGCAGATTACTTACACATTTACATCATCTGTAGCTACTAAGGAGTTGCATATACCTGTGTGCTCATCATCCGTACCTCTGAGCAGGAGCACAAATTCTCCTCAACTGTATGAAATTCATCAAGTTGGTGATGCTTATGCACAATGCTATATATAAACATGATGTCTAAAAATTAACTCTCAGACATGGAAACTCATAGAAGAGTGATGATCACATAACTGCAAGATTGACATACCACTGGAGCTGTTAATTATTGCTATTTTCACTCTCCATATCAGCATTTCAAGGCTGTCTGTTACAGTATTTCCCAGTTTTCCAATCTGTGCAATTTTTTAAATTTGTCATTCTTAGGGCTCACATTCATTTCAGACTTAAATAGGGCCACCGCTCAGCTGCGGTGCCAGTGCAAACAAGTCAATCCTAAATTTCTTCCTACAACTCCCTGCCCATGTCCTGAAAGGCAGTTTAATTCCAACAAATCTTCTGATGGAAGCACTACTGGGTATGATTACAGAAATCCTATAGCCAAACGTGGATGCAGCACTAGTGTGGATGCAGGTGAATAGTTACACCCAAGCATGCCTTTAAAGCATGGCCTCATGTGCCCTCTTACACTCCTTTTTATGTTTTTCAGATCCAAAAACGTGCCCATTTTGCTGGGCTAGTGCAGGATGTGGCCAGGGCTGCCTGCCCAGCCGGATCTGCTTGCAGGAACATCTTCCATAGCCGAGCCAGTGGGGTTAAATAAGGGCGGACATAGGCCTCAACACAAACCTCTCTCTAGTTGGACATTTTAAGCTAAAATGCTAGGGGAATTGCTGGCATCATTGGAATAAACACTGCTGTCATTGGGGTGGTTCTGCCAGTTTTGCTGCAACAAACAGCAGCTTCCAAAAGCAGCCTGGTTACTACCTGCGAGCTGCTACATCTCACAAGGCCACAGCCACAGTCCCACTCGTTTGTGCATCAGCGCACGTATTACTGTGAGGGTTTGCATGCAAACCCCTTTTCTCCTTCAGGTGGCTGTGACACAGACAAATAGCCTTTTTAAAAGATGTAAGCAAAGGAATCTAGAAGCATTTTTTTTGACAAATTGAATAATGCTTTATAGAAAATTATTTTAAAATAACAAAAAGCCCTCAAACAAACCCAAGCTTATTAATCTTACACATCAATATGGTCTATGTTATATAGGTTTTTCTTTGAGTTATGGCAATACAAATGATTTGATCTACATTCCTGTAAAAAATCTCTGTCTCCTGGAGATTGTTTTCTCACTCCAGGGGTGCACTCTTCTGAAAGGTCAATCCTGCCTGTAATCCGGAGCTCCATTTTTTGGTATGGCAGTGGCTACTGTCTCAAAGTGGTTTTCCCTTTGGTTTTCTGAGGAGCTGCAAGAAAAGCCCTGTGCTAGTCACCGCAGGCTTTGACAGCTGGACCACTGCTGCGTCCACAGCCCCATCCTCGGGGCAGAGCACACAGCAAGTGCCTTTGCTCCCTCCTTCTCTCCATCTGCGGTCTCCAGCAACAATGCATAAACACAGCCAAATACCCATCTTGACAAAAGTTGCAAGATTCAGACAAAAAAACATCACAGAACCAATCACGCCTATATGCTAGTTTTCTTTTACTAGCATTTCATAGAATACGGACTTTTACTGTTTCGAAAGCAAAATGCCTTGCCTTTTAGCCAGAGCCTCCCTTCCATTTATTACAATTAGAAAGGCAGAGACACAACTGTTTTCTCCAGACTGAAGACTCCTAATCCACAAATAAAAGAAGTGCTGCAGCAAACTATAGCTACTTCTTCAAATCATTAATTAAAATTTGTCATATTTAGCTTGGGATTGCTTTTATTTTTGTTGCATTGAAGTATCTATAAAAGCTGTTATCATCAAAAATACTTATGCTCTGCTAATACTAAACTCCTGGAATAACTGCTATGCAGTAGTACTTTCAGGAAAAACTAAATTTGACTTGAAGAATTGTCACCAAATTGTCAAAACCAGAGTGACCTAAGCGCACGTCTCACCAAAAGCTAATAATGACCTCAAAGGTCTCCACACAGGCACAAGCCTAACCTTAAAACAAGCTTCCATCTCAAGAAACTCGTTGTCAAAATAGATATCAACATACATCCCAGGCAACAAATCTTCCCCAGAATGAAAAATGTACAGGGTACATGTACCTCCTCACAACTAATATGCTAAGAGTGTCACATAACAGAGCCACCAAACTCATAAATCCTATATTTGCATGTATATGTAGGGCATCAAATATCATTATAAAAGTTAGATAGGTCAAAGTGAACAGATCTGCCAATACAAGAATGAAATTGTACATGAAAACAGTACACGACAGGACATACACTTAGTGGAAGAAGATTTTTCACAAAACGTCTCCACATTTCTGATCACTTAACCTGCTTCTCATCAGAGACTTTTCAAGTATCTTCAGAAGATGAGTCTGGGAACTAAAACTCATAGCTCTGTCAAATACTAAACATCATGGACACCACAGAGACACATCATTATTTTTCTCACATCTTCTCCCCAAATTACTCCTCCATGTTCCACAGGTAATCATTATCTGTCTCTTTCCATCCCACAGAGCTAACTTTAACACCTCCAAATTTGCAGTCTCTGCTGTCTCACATTTTTTTTTTTTAAAGTTTCTTAAACTTCAGATTAAATGAGCATAATTAAATTGTTTTGTTTGATTTTTAGTCTTGAGACTAAAGACCTCATTTAATTTTTAATTTAATTTCATTTATTTTTTATCCAAGAGCTCATTTATTTTTTCCAACATTTTTTGCTTATAAAACCCACACATAAACACACATATATACACAAAGTTTTACATATATATGCATGAATATGTGTTTTACTTGTATATACATACAGACAGACAAAACATCTTAAGGTTTCTCCCTAGAAACCCTGCTGTGCAAAATTATTAAAGTATGTTCAAAGATTATTATGTCTCATCTCACTAATACATAGTGGCTTAATAGAATCACAGAATGGTTAAGTTTGGAAGGGACCTCTAGAGATCATCTAGTCCAAACCCCCTGCACACACAAGGTCACCTAGAGCATGTGGCACAGGATTGTGTCCAAAGGGGTTTGGAAGATCTCCAGAGAAGGAGATTCCACCACCTCTCCGGGCAGCCTGTTCCAGTGCTCTGTCACCCTCACTGTTAAGAAATTCTTACTTAAGTTCCTGTGGAACTTTTGGTGCCTCAATTTGTGGCCATTTCCTCTAGTCCTATCGCAGGCCACCACTGAGAAGAGGCTGGTCTCGTCCTCCTCACTCCCTCCCTTGAGGTACTTATAAACACTTATCAGGCTTCCTCTCAGCCTTCTCCAGGCTGGACAGGCCCAGCTCTCTCAGCCTTTCCTCATAGGGCAGATGTTCCAGACCCCTAATCATCTTTGTAGCCCTGCACTGGACTCTCTCTAGCAGTTTCACACCCCTCCTGCACTGGGGAGCCCAGAACTGCACGCAGTACTCGAGGTGCGGCCTCACCAGGGCTGAGTAGAGGGGCAGAATCACCTCCCTCGACCTGCTGGAGACACTCTTCTTAATGCATCCCAGGATCCTATTGGTCTTCTTGGCCACGAGGGCACACACTGCTGCCTCATGGTCAACTTGTCGTCCACCATGACACTCAGATCCAGAAGGCAAGAAGAGATAAACATCATAAAAATACAGGACTACACATAATAAAAAAGCCTCATCTCTCTTACTCTGGGGAAGGATACTGTATTCTTAGACCATTCTCCATATTTTCCTCACATCCACTGAAAGAGACTTAGACACCCTACAACCACAAGAGATGTCATCATATATGACAAGTTTTCCTCTATCTTACCAAAACCATCACTGTTGTATGTTAATTTTTTTTTTTTGGTTTATTTGCTATGAATACAGAAAAAAGAATTGATCATTGTTTATAACTACTTTCCATACTTTAGAAGACATATTGGTTGTCATACTATGAACAGGTGTACACCTCAACCTTGCTATTCAGCATTTACAAAGCTCTTTCTTTTGTCCTTATATTACTGGCCATCTTTTGCACCGCAAATATTTTGCACAGCACAATAATGCTGGTCACTTTTTGTCTCCTCTGGACCTCCTCCAATTTATCCACTTGATTCCTTGAGCAAAATTGCCCCAAAACAGTCAAAATACTTGCATGACATCTCACCACCTGAAGACAGCTCAACATTAACCTCCCATGTGTTACAAACAACAATACTGTGTGTCACAGCTAGTCGTCCTTTCTATGCAAAAGAAGCACACAATTTATTAATTTCAATTTGTCATCTTTTATAACATCAGGATATTTTTACCACGTTCTGTTGCCTGCACTGATTTCCCACTTTGTATGTAAACATTTGATTTCTCATTTCCAAGTTGTAATAGTCAGCATTTGTCTTTATTGAATTTTGTCTACGTGATTTCAAAACATTCCTCCAGTTATCCAAGATCATTTTGAATTTCACCCTAAGATGTTCTTACTTAGCATTCTTCCCATCTTCATGTTAGCCACAAAACTAATATTATAACATGAAGATATGTTTTTAACATTCACTAACTGTATCTAATTATACTAGTGGATCAAAGGGAATATACAGTTCTCTGAACCAAATGAATTTTGAAGGCTGAGTTCATGGAATATACACAGTTTTTAAAATACAACACATAGGTTATAATGCATATTTTCAATCTTTAACCAAATATGTCTAAATAGCAATCACAGGTATCTATATAGCAGTGAGGAGGGAATTGATACCAAATATCTCATTATGGATAAAAGGATAAAACCAAAGGAGAATAATGTAAATTCAGAAAGCACAGATAAAAAACACAGTTGTGATTTCCTATATATGGAGATTGCTAAACAAAAATAGATTAATTATCTATGATACAGAAAATAAAAATCCTCACAAGTCAAGAAAAAAGAAAGACAAAAAAAGCACTTTCTCCATTGCATGCATTCTCCATGCATTCTTGAACATGATGGAATACCTATGATCCAAAAGGAATTCCATCTCTAAAAATCTATCAGCAATTAAATGTCAAAACAACTGCTAAAGCAGATATAAGAATTCTAAATCGGTTTCATTTTTCAAGTAAATGATTTAAAAATTTGTTAAAACCTCTCTGCTGGCAGAGAAGAACTGCTAGGAAAAAGAAAAAATCTGAAAAAAAATAGTTATTTAGCTAGATAGACTTTCTTGTTAAGAAAAAAAATATATATAATTTTTTACAATCTTGAGTTTCATCCACAACTGTGCCGCTCCAGGCAGTGGACAGATAGGAGAGGAGAGAGAAGAAAATTCATGAGGGACAATGGCCAACATCTCAAACATAGCGTGAGCGTGTCATATTTAAGGAAAGGATTGTTGATCCACAAAGGTCAGCGGGAAATGGAGAAAGCTTAACAACCGGAGAAGGAAATTCAGCTGAATAAAAGGGTGAAGTAAGGGATTTTTGAATTGCACAGGACCAGGAGGGAGAACAGATCAGGAAAACAAACTGAAAGAATACATTTAAGGATGCCAAAATGCTCCTTCCACTGTACACTGTAATAAACATCCTCCATCCTAAATCCTACTCAACACTTAAGATAAATCATAGCATCTTCGGTCTAAATTTCCCAAAACGCCACTCAGATATGATTCATTTTGCTTTACTGGATCTTTGCAAGGTAAATATAATTTGTGCCACTTTACAGATGGGTGATAAAGACACAGAGCATGACTTGTTCACAGTCTCACACAATGTATGTGGCAAAAACTATGCAGGAGGAAACTATTCCAAACCCCAGCCCTCCTCTTCATCTATAACATCATCCTTCTTCTCCACTTTTCCAAATATTTCTTATGATCAATTCTACTAACAGTAACACATACAGCAGAAAATTCTGTTTTCACAATCTGCCCTCAACTGTGCCACTAGATATGCAAATAGAGCAATACAATCCACCTCTTTTGGAATAAAAGACCTGCTGTGAAAATTCATTTCTAGGTACACAACTGAAGCTTGGCAGGATTCAAGATAGATGCACATACATCCTGCCAGTTGCACTAGGCATACGCCAAATGGATTCCAAACATCCTGGCTCATATTCCCTGCAAAACAGAAGTTAACTCAATCAACAGTAGAATTAATTCCTTGAGAACAGTTCATCCATGCTTGATCTTTGAGAGTCACCTTCTAGTCCTCCCTACAATAGTTTCCTGAGTAACTTGAACAAGGGAAGGATGCAAAAGTCTCTAAGTATTTCATATTTATTACAAAAGATTGACTCTGCAACCACAGAATGAAACACACATAAAATTAAAAAGTCCAACCGAAAATTTAAAAATGAGACAGAAAAATTGTTCCACAATGGGAACCATAAAACAGTTAATACAGAGAAATAGATAATTTCAGAAAAAAAAAAAAAATCAGTCTAAAGAAATAGTAGGTAAATGAACAAATAGCTTTATAGAAAACTCATGTCCTCCATTTGACGGATCATTGATTCTTAATACTTCTCCATAAATCAGTGGTTACTACCATACGAGCAGTTAAGCCCCATCTATTGCCTTTCAGAAGCAGGACTTGGTGTAACAGTCTGACATGGGCCTACACCTACACAACCGCACATTTGTTCTGCAGCACTGCACAGCGAGTGAAAGCTGACGCTTTCTGCAGCAGGGATGGATTAAAACAAGCTCACCTCTACCTCAGACCCATTTGGGGATGCTACTAAGTTTTTCTTGTCCTTCTGATTTTAAAAAGTGCAGAGTCCAATGGGCTAAACCCCATTTCTCTCTGTTTGCAGGCAGCATGACAGTGTATTTCCAGCAGAATGTTTTACCACAATAATTTACTTTTGGGAATGCAGACTGAGGGAAGTGATGCTATTGCCCAGAACTAATGCTAACTGAGGAGAGAATGTTCCCATTCTGCAAATTTATGTGAATTCAGTATTATTCTCATATTGAAATAAAACTTCACACCTAAACTAGCTCTGTCTTACCAACAAGATGTAAAGACTCCATAAGCTACGAAAAATGGGAAAAAAAGCAGATCTGTATTTTGGCTTGAAGAACAATTTTAAACTGTCAGTTAGTGCACTAATCATACATTTTTTAAAAAATGACGACTTTGTGCTCTGCTACATTTTTTAAAGATAGCAGGTATTGCTCTTGTTTCTTTAGATACCGTAAAAATTCAAGTCACACTGAAAGCCACCAGAATCTTTTTCTTTTCCCCCTGAATCTAAGAGGATATTTCAGAATATTACACTTAACAAAAATAACACCATTATTTTAAGAGACCAAAAAAATCACAAATTATCCCTTTGTCCCATAACACTGACCCAAACTCATGATGCTTTTCTTTTCTGCAAGACACAATAGGGCCGAGAGAAGGGTTAGATATCTGCTGACCTTTTAACTCTGCCCTCCTTCCTGCCACCATATAAGTACAGTAACTTAAGGCAGAAAAATCAAAGTTTAATGCACTCTAAAATGCATACAGCTCTGGCTGCTCCACGGGAGACGACACTGACCCATGTTCATCCTTCAGCTCATGGAGGGGCCATTCATTTCCTACTGCTGTCCTGCCTCCTTGCCATCCTGCATTAGGGCTGTAAAACACTGCTATCATATCTATTTTTATAAATGATAAAAATAAAACATAGAAAAATATGGATCTTGCACGGAGAGGAGAGCTCATGGGGTGCCAAGAGACAAGCAGCTACAGATTTTAACCAGAGCTCATTGCACTTTCAGCCCCGACCAGCCCTGCAGCTGTCATGGGCTGGACCAACAACTATTTGTTCTATTGCATTTAGATTTTAATCAGACTAACAGCAAGTTTGGATCTCTACCTTCCATACCTATGGGCATCTCTTTTGCCCATTACAAGACTGTGCATGTATGCAACAAACTGCACTGTTTTGGAAAGCCAAAACATTTATCCCATTGGTTTCAGCAGGTAACATGAAGTCGTGGTTAATGTGAATAAGGGAAATATTATATGAGAGCATCTTTTCACCATGTTTTCACGAGACAGTTTTAAAAAACAAGGAAAGAGCTGCAACAACACATATTCTCCCCAACTGAGAATCTCAGCAGCTAGAAGCTGGTGATATTTCAAATAAATAAATATATGTATGTAAATATAAGTAAGAGAAGCTACCAACGTAGAAATACAAATGAATAAAATAAAGAAAATTCTGTTTAAAAAATCTGCAGAAATCTGCAGATACCAAAGGGAGTCTGTCTCAATGCCTTGTTTGAACGGACAGACACATTTCTATGAAGGAGGTTAGCTGAAAAAAGCAAAGATTCTCTGTTCAGCTGAAGAGATATTGCAAATGTTACATCTAAATTGGAGTCTTCACTAAAGCTTTAAGGGCTAAGGTCAAGCTCCATCTAGCTAGGGTGTCTTATTTCTAGAGCTGTAATGATGCAGTAATTTATTTCTTAGAGTAAGGATTTCTGTAGAAAGTGTCCTGACATCTTCATGAGACAAAATGAGATTCTGGGTTAAATTTCTAATTCAGGATAGTACGAGTGCTTTCAGGTCCTTACCTCTGCAAGCTCATTAGAAGATTAAAATAGAGTAAGAAAGGTTCTAACTACTTCTGTGGATAGATTTATATTGAATTTAACTTGGGATTTTCTATAAAACCTGATATCACAAATACCAATTGTTTTATACTTGATTGTTTGAAAATTCTATAGTCTTTGTCATATAAACATGCCAGGCAGGAGATGACTTCAAATCATGGTAGTGTTTTTCACCCCTTTCACATAGTAATAAGTAACCATATAAAGGGGCAGGTGATGGATAATTGGCTCCACAGTGATTTCCAAGCCCAAACAGCAACCCTCAATGGTTTTAAAAGAAGAGGCAGTTTACATTCAGAATATATCAGCATATGCCTCCCTAAATACTAGAAAATACATAGGCTTCTTGCAATCCATAGGCAAAGAGCTACTGAGCCTGCTGATGGGTTAAACAACTTTAGAAAATTCCAAGCAAAGACATCTGTGGAGTTAAATTCATCCTTCAGTGAGATTCAGGTGGTAGTTTGTGTCCTCATACCTATTATATATAAACTTACTGTGAAAACTGTGGGAAAATGAGGCAGTACCTGTGTTTCTGTATTACCGTATCACGGATATACGCCCAAAGTGAGATGTCTTTTCTCACCTCAGCTTGAGAAAGGTAGAAGTGATACAACTTTCTGCAGTATAAATTGTTTGCACACCTATTTAACTTTTGTGATACAACTTTCTGCAATATAAATTGTTTGTACACTTATTTAACTTTTGTGATACAACTCCCTGCAGTATAAATTGTTTGCACACCTATTTAACTTTTTGTTTCTTTCTTCTTCATTTTTTTTCTCCTTGCTTGAAGCTCTGAATATATTCTTTTGATTTTAAAGTTGTCTGTCAACAATTGGCAATAACAGGAATTTTATTTATGCATCTTCATGGGATAAAGTGTTCCATTACAAAGTAGTTCTTAAAAGAGCTTAATGCAACAATTTTATATAAACACACAGACATGCACACACACTGAAAAAACTTCCAGAGTTTTCTCACATACGGGATTCCAGTCTGAACATTCTTTTTCCCATCTTAAAATGAAAGTTAATCAACAGAAATTACTTCCCCATAGTGAGCGCGGTTTTCCAGGTGGTAGAGGCTGCTGTAGAAGACAGCAGTTAGTGGCAGGGATAGGAGCCACACTGCGCCAGCGCTGTGCACAATTTCAGCATTTTTAGTTAATTGTGTTGCTTGTTTTCACAATTCTAAAGATGTCTTTCTATGCCAGCTACTTTCATAATAAAAGTCTGACTGTGATCCACAAGTTGAGGCAATTTCTTCATGAATTGCTCACAGTGGGCATAGCTTGACATTTGTTATATTTTAGAGGCTGCACCAAAATCAAGATAATACATTTTGGGGCTTAGCTACTTCTTTCATTTCCTCTGTGTGACAGAAGAAGACAAGTGAGGGAGATATGGGCAAAAAGGATTCCAAAGCAAATGCTCCCAAACATGTGCTTAAGTTAAAAAAACAAATACTCCTACCCCAAATAAACTTGCAGACTCCAATTTTCAAAAGTTCAAATAACACAAAGTTGGAAATCTCCTCTTTGTCCTTAATGCCTAATATATTTGACCTCATAGTTTTGTGATAGCGAGGGAAAGCAAGAGTAAATTGAAAAATTGCAGCTCTTAACTCCACAGAACTGGATACATTCCCTGCCATACAGGGAGGTAGGGCCTCATGTGGATTTAAAGATAGTTGCCTGAGGTTCATACTGACAAACAGGAGAAACACAGTAGGCAGTAGATCATTATAGGAAAGATATAGCTCCAAAATACTTGAGGCATGCTTTCTAAAAAGGCTAACATATATTTTCAGTCTAAAATCACAAGAAATATAAAAATCTGAAATCAGAATGTGTGCCAGGTACTATGCAAAGAGTAAGAGTTTTGCAATTTATCACATTAAAAACAAAACACGTTCTTCTCTGTATCAAGAATTTGACTTTACCTTGCCATTGTAATATTTTTTATGATGCCTTTGTTCAGCAATCCACCTGTGATTCTTCTAAGGTTGTGACTACTAGAGTATTCCATCACTGAATGCTTTACAAATTTGCCTTTAAAATGTAATATGCAACACAGAAGAAGTGTCAAACTCTCAGTTAGAAAAGAAAGGCATATAAAACAAAAATGAAGTTGGAGATCTGATGGATTTCCTGGCTAGAATTTAATGAATCATAAAATTCAAAAAAAGGACAGTAACACAAGTAAATAAAATGTCTGTCTCAAGTTTAGGTTTCCTTTAAAAATTGTCTTTATATACATGCACATTATATGCACACACACATGCACACATATATAGAAAATATACATCATACACTTAAACTGGTAAAGAGGTTAGTTAAAAAACAGAGCTCAGTTACACTATAAAAAACGAATTCACACAATAACTTTTGATTAAAATACTAACTGTAAATTTACTGCTGCACTTTCTTCCTTATGTTAGCCAGTAAGGTTTCCATGGTTACTCAGTTTTAGGAATCACCAAGACTTAGTGGTCCATGAATAATGAACATACTTCCTTATCAATACATTTTATGCAAAGTTCGAAGATTCAGAGAAATCTTCATAGCTTTGCTAAGCATATAACCAGAAAAGTTAATTTACTGAACTTCTTAGCTGAAATTTGTGTGGTGTACGATGCACAGATACCAAGCAAATTTGCATTATCCTGATACTGATATACAGAAAGAATCCCTTTTTTCTCCCTCCCTTCAGTGAGCCACCATTTTCAAAGCATTATCCACTAAAAATATAAGTACATACTTGCACCCTGAGCTGGTAGTTCTGATAAAGAAATAGCGAAAGACTGCAAAGTACTGTGAGCAGTAACTAGCTAAAGATCCCAGGTAAATTGGCTCCTCCACTGCCTTCCCTGAAACTCCTATATGACTACATTTATTCATGTATTATTTTGCAAGCACAAAGAATATATTTTAGGTATAATCTTTCTGTGCAAGCCACCTACATTTCTCTTTTAAAGAGACGGGCTTATTTACAGCTCCAGTAATCACAGTTCATGTATTATTCCATCACCATGGTAACCAAAAATAAAAAAAATAAAAAGAGATTTATCCAAAATGGACAAGAGAAAAAAGAATAAGAAATATAACTTTCCAGTATTATGTTAGCAACTGAAACACTGGAAAAAAATAGGTCAAATTGCATACCACCAATAAAAAGATCTATATTCAAATGTAAAATAGTATCTACTATCTATATAGCTTCTTACTGAGTCTCCTAATATACAGTACCATATTATCATATTTTTCATATCTACCTGGGTAACATTTAAGCACAAAAATGACACAACTTGCCAGTAATTCAACTACAGTTAACTGAAAAGCATCAGTGGTTATAATCAGTTCCAATTGCGGTCTACAAAATAACAGTACTTATTACTCAGTCTGTTAAGAAAGAATTGTTATTTTTGCAGGCACATTGTGCAGAGACTTGGATACAAAATTCTGAATAAAATTAGCAAGAAGATCTACCAAATTTTGGCACCAGGCATCCCATGCAGCCCAACAAAGGTCCATGCTTTTTCACTCCATTCCCCTTAAGATTTCCACAGCTTATAGTGCTTACTTATAACTCTGTCTAGTCTATAAAACTTTTAATGTATTTGCACAAAAATGTAACACATTCACAGTCTCAACATGCCACTGAATGAAACAGGTTAGTGTTGTGAACTTGAATCTGCCTCCACTCCCTTAAAGGGTAAAGTTTATCTCCTTTTACAAAGGCAAAATCAATTCTTCCAGAACGGACAGATATCAGACTGGATCAAAAGTCAATTCCTAATTCCATGAAGGAGAGTTTTTCTTTTCCCTAGGAAAGCTTGGTTTGTACTTAAATGAATAAATAGCTTTGATGTTTAATTTGTTACTTCATTAGCTCCCTTAGGAGGTGCTAAAGCTGGAAAATATTTCAGACAGATCAGTCTCCATCATGCAAGCACGTACTTCAGCATGACAAACTTCATGTGATTACAAGATTATAAAACTGTCAGGGAAGTATATATTAAACAAAGAGAAAAGAGTACCTAAGCCACATGAGACCCTTAAATAACTTCTTGGACCAGCTGCCCTGTATTGGCTTTTGACAAAAAGGAATATCACTAAGGACTTGGAATATTTTGCAGCAAACTTTGTGGGATTCCTAGTAGAGGAAAGAAAGATAAAAAGGGAAAGAGCCATTAAGTGCAGCACACCGGAAAGAGGAACAGAATTTTACCCTCACACTTCAAATAGAGAAGAGAAAATACATTAAAACAAGCTATTCAAAGATGTAACAAGGTCAGCCACAATTCCCACAGGTTGCAAAAATCAGGGAAGTGCAAGAGACCTGGGACTTAACACAGACTTCAACTGGTCCCTTTAGGAATATCACACCAGCTATTTCATATGGGGAAAATAAATAAATAAATAAAACAAACGTAATTTAGTTTCTATAACGCATAGCCTTATGGGAAGGATGAGGCTAAAAACAAGAGTTTAGGCCTCAGGGCTTTTTTCAAGGTGGTCTTGACCTTATAAAGGGCCTGTGGGCAAATATGTTTGACTGCTGCTGTTTCTGGTTAACTCTTTTTTTGTGTTACTTTATTTAAAAAAAATTCTACCTTAAATCACTTTGAAGATGCTAGTGTGTATATTTTGCCTTTTACTTGATTTATTTATTTAAAAAAAAAAATGAGGGGAAGGGTAGTTTTATGAAACAGAGTTTCGGAAATATTAAGCCAGGATGACTACTGAACCAAAAAACTACATCTACCAATTCAGGTGAAAAACCGTCTGGTTTCTGACCCCAGACTCATGTGAAGTGTCAATGTCACTGTGACTTTCCAAGTACGATAATAAAACAGTCCTGCCTCAGAATGCTTTGCAAGCCTCATTCTTCTGCATCTGAACCCCTCTTCTGGTCTTCTTCCCCATATACCTGTGACACTTGCAAGTAGCATTTCACCTCTTCCTTTACTGCCAGAGAATGAGCCTATCAATAAAAGCTCTGGCTATAAAACGGTGGACAATCAGAATATCTGTGCTTCTGGGAGAGCATTTTTCTTTCATTGCGTTTGTTTTCTAAAATAAAATTGATTATATATATGTATAAACCTATAAGAATATGGGAAAAGATATGAGAAGTTCCAAAGGAATATATTTAAAAATATCTCAGCATTGCCTAATAAGACATTTACATACACTAAACATGAGAGAGTATAGACTTTATTATTGCTGACTGCAGAGCAGTGACTTTTTAAAGAGTTATTTGAGCCCACGTATTACAGCTTCATCTGCTAGAAATGAAATACAGTATCTCAGCAAGGACATTTGGTGCAATTGCAGCCCTAATATTTATTCTCCTTGGTCTATAACTCAGCTGGAGGCTGGTAAAAATAAAAGATGCTTTAAAGAGAATGAGTAAATTGAAAATCACTCATTTTAAAAACATAAGTTTCTATCCATGCTATTTCACTGTTGAATTATTAAAGCCAGCATAAAACTTACTTTTATCTTGCTATTGATTACTATTAGCTTTTGCATTATACATTTATCTTGAATAATAAGACTCATCTAACCTCTTCCTTTTTATTGTATTTCATTAGTACACTTCTATTTTGCCAGTCAGATGCTAGTCAAATTCCACAGGTGAAACTCAAAGCCAAACTAAGAGATATTACTCACTTATAAACAAAATTTTCTAACCGTTTGCTACACAGAAACTTACTTGTGAGGTCTGACTCAAGGTGACACTGTCCCTTCCTGGCTTCAGTAGCCATAATGATTCCAAGCAGATACTTGTCTGCTGTGAGAGAAAATGAATCTAGCAGCAACTGAAGACTATAAGGCTCTGTGTCCTCGCTAATACTTGCTGCATTTACCAAAAATAAAAACAAACAAAAAATGTGGCAGGTCATCATATGTTGACTGGTGGCAAGACAGACAAAAATAGCCTTATTTTCAGTAATCATTAATGTTATCAATATCTCAAACGGCAAGAAATTATTTTATCCGAGGGTGATATAATGCTTTCTTGCAGAAAAAGTTCATCTCAATATTTCGGGACAAGTGTGACATTTACATACTCATAATCCCTCTAAAAGGCGAGCATGTTTTAATGGGGAATCTATTTTAAAAAGAGCTTGTACTTTGTGTATTGCAGCATATATGTTTATGGTATGAAGTGTTACATATGTAACTAATTGACAATTAAAGGAAAGAAGGTAACTGACAGAAAATAATTTAGAAACATTAAATATGTTGTGCTAACTCAAATTAGCAACATTGATAGACATGTATTAAAAGAAAACCTTACTCATTTTTATGTCTTTATCCAATTCACCTTCCCCATCTGCTTGACTTGGAAGAAAAATACTGCACTAAATAGTCCTCTTACAGTAGCAGATTCTCTCATTACAACCAAATTCTTCTAATTTAGAGACAACTAAGTTCTAAGCAACGTGTCCTAATTATTTGAATTATGCAAAGATAATTCCCATTTATAAAAATTAAATCATTCAGCAACTTGTGTTTAGTTAATGAAGCATAATAAATATTAAACTAATGACATTTTAAGTTCATAGAAGATAATATGTCAAAGCAATTCACAACTGTCATTCCCTACAAAGACAAGGTAACTATTTCATGAGCATAGTCACTACCTAACCGCATATGAGGGAGAATTTCTTATTAGTGATGCTTGTGGGGCTTATTTGTTTCATCAACTTTTAATTTTGTTACACAATAATGTTTTAGATAGCCTATGAATAACTAAAATACATGAATGTTAGAAGTACTAGAAATTAATTTATGATAAAAGAAATCACATCAAAACATCTGTTTACAGAAGATAAGGAATAAAGTGCATATTTTGCAGAAAACATATGAAAAAGAAAACACTTTTCTTTTCAGTGTTATAAAGGAACTAGGCCATTTTCAACTGAAATTAGTAATGTGTTCTATCAGAGTTCTGTATTATTCTATACACAGCAGGAACTATCACCTGCTCACCTACAAATTAAGTACATCAGTGCTAACCCAAACACTAAAAGCTTCCTAAAAGCCTGGGAGAATCAAGTCTTTAGTATCAACCAGAGGACACACACTACCACCTGACACTCAGAAAGCTGTTTTTTGTTTTTCCCTTAAAATGATGCAGCATTTCCCTCTAGCTCCAGAGGAAGATCTTGACTATTAGCTGGAGGACACAGCAATGTTCTGCTGCTTGAGGAACAGATCACTTGTCCTTCTCATTCGCAAAAGGGCACGGAAATGCTGCACCAGGTTGGAAACTCAATATTCACCCTTCACTCCCACACTTGTCTTTCCTGCCAAGGAGGAAATCAGATCTTTCTTCCAAGTGAGCAAGTACAGACTGTGTCCCCTAGGAGCCCATGACCTCACACACGGGTGGAGGACATGGCCCAGGTCCACCAGGCTCGCATCAGCCTCCAGCTCCTGCATCCCCTGCCATAACCTGCACCATAATGGTGGAAAAGCAGCTCCAGTAGCGCTTGGAGGAATCAAAACAGGTAATTCCTCAAAACCAAAGTTCTTTAATGTTCAGGGAGCCTAATTCAGGAAAGCCCCACAATTTTAATAGAGCAGGCAGTGATTTAAAGTCTTGATCTGGAAAATGTCACTTCTCTTGATCAGATTAGGAGACTGATAATACCTATTACAATGGTTTAGTAGTTCTTATTAGTTTATTAGTTTTTCCACATATACCACGCCCATTTATTCTTATGATTACACTAAAAGTCATATACAGGCATTAGAAATCTCCCTGATAAATGCAATGGTACGTGTTCTACACATGTAAATTTGTACTGCTAGTTTTGCCTACTAATATCACACTTTTAAAGATATTCATCAGAAATTTGTTAAAATATGACATGTATCTCCATATATACCAAATCAGCTCTGAGTCTTAGAGGTTAAAGTTTTGTAGTTCTAAATCAAAAGAATCTACTGAATTCACAGTAGATTAAGGAGTGAGTTTTAGGGTTGTGCTTTCTATATCTCTCTACCCATCTTTTCCTGAAAAGGGAAGGAATCAAATGGTTAAAACTGTCAGATCCAGTAACAGGTGGACAAATGCTTTCCTCAAGAGTGCTGCTTTCTTTATTCACGCTAGCTCTGATGCTTAGGAGCAGGCGGAGACGTGTGAAATCACACAGGCTGCCAGGTTTTCTGCAGCTTCCAAAATCTGCTGGAAGCAGCAGATCTCTGATGACACACACTCAGGAAGTGTTGTCTGTCCCAAGCTCAGAAAATACAAGGCCAACACAGGGAAGTGCTTTTACTGGTCACATTTGAGAATGACACCCAGGCATAACACAACTACAGACGTGGCCAGAGCATTTTGTGCTCCAGCTACTTCTTTTATACAATTAGTAGTGGAGGAGAAGGAGATGACTTGACCTGCTATCTCCGCAGCCACTTTTGAAGACTACAAGAGCATTCTGCAATTCCCATCTCCTTTACTTTGGAGAAACTCAAATGGGGACTTTCTTCTTGATTGCTCATCTCAGAATGAACCCACTGAAAGAGTTTTCCCCCTATGTCTTATATAGTATGTTCAAGTATTTTTTAGCAGTGCAAATTCAAGCACTTCAGGATCAAAAATGGGAGCAGTCTTACACAGATTTGCAAGGGCAAGCTCCTGAGCTAAAAAATTACGAATGCCACATTCCTGGCATTAGTCATATAAAGTCAGGCAGAGCTTGTCAGAAAGGAAAAAAGGAAGTCAAGTAGCTAAAAAAAATTGTCCCGTTTCAGAATCATACGAGCCTGAAAATGACTTGCTTAGTTCCTGTAGTCACTGGACCACATCCAGCAGAAAATAGATAGCTGTTTACAGTAATGCAGCAACTCTTGAAAGCCTTTCTTAGACCGTCTCCTCTCTTCTTGATCAAAACTCTCGCTACGCTCTGCTCTCTTCCATGAGGATACTTCTTCTTTTAGTAACACTGCCAGCAGTTACAAGCTGTTCCATTCTTTGCTCTACAGCAAATATATTCACTTATTAATCAAAGGCAACAGTCTCCCTAGAAGTCTGCTTTTCAGATCTACCGATTCTTGAACCAAAGCAGGGGGGGAAATAGCTTCCTAGGAAACTATCAGAAGCCAGAGAGTAAGGGGCCACAAAGTGCTCAAGGCCTTGCACTAATATTCTGAAAGTGTCCTGTTTGTTACATGTGTATATGCTTTCCTCACATTGAATTCCCTTTGATCTCTCAAAACAAAACAAAAAAAAAAAGAGAAAAAAAAATATGAGTCAGAGAATATTACTCCTTCTGATGCAGAAATGTCAGGAGGAGTAGGAGGATGAGGAGGACTAAAACTGACTCAACTTGAGAGTTAGATTCAACAAACTCTAGATACATTATCCATCAAACAGGCTCCAATCAAAAAATAGGAACACTTTCTGCAATAGGAATGATGGACAGGGAATGTGAACTAGGCCAGAAGAAAGGTGCCTAAAAGCATCAGCCCATTGCATTATGAGAAGTCATTTGGATGTGCTTGAGGATCATATTGTTAATATAGCTGTTTGCCTCCTATAGTTTAATGAGGGTCAAAATTACTGTAGAGCTTCAATACAACAAAAGCAAAGAAGAAAAAAAAGAAAGGAAATAATGGTAAAGTATTTACATTGCTAAAGCAGGAAGGTAAATGAGAATTGGAAGCAACGCAGAAAGCTTACTAATCAAAGGAAAAAAAAAAGAAAAAAGAAAAAAAAAAAAAAGAGAAATTCCATTCTACCCCCAGGGTTTGCTTGTGACAAAACATCAGTCAACAGTGGCATCTCAACAACATATCTAACATCTGGTTGCCACACTACATTACAAAACAACTCTGTTTCTTATAACAGTGCTACAGAGAAAATAAGGAAGACAATCATACATTTAAAGTCATCAAAATAGATCTAGCTAGGAGATCCATAATGGCCAGACATTTCCTCAACAGCAGGATCTCAATGTATTTTCAAGCTATATGATGCCAAATAGCTTCAAATTAATCCAGAACCCAGAATCACAGAATGGTTGAGGATGGAAAGGACATCTAGAGATCATCTAGTCCAACGCCCCCTACTCCAGCAGGGACACCTACAGCACATAGCACAGGGTGGCGTCCAAGTGGGTTTGGAAAGTCTCCAGAGAAGGAGACTCCACAACCTCTCTGGGCAGCCTGTTCCAAGGCGCTGTCACCCTCACAGGAAAGAAGTTCTTCCTCACACAGAGATGGACCTTCAAATCAGAAGAGATCAGCATAACAGAGAAACGAGAGCCTGGACAGTGGTATCCACTAGGTTCTTTGGCTACAGACATCTGGCAATGGTAGATGCTTTTCTAAAACCAGTGATAAGATATATAAATGAGAGAGAGGCTCCACATGTTTCTGACTTGCCCTCCTTTACACTTATCCTCAAGAAGACATAACAAAAGGCAATGCAAAAACATAAAAAACCTCTCTGCTATGCTCCCCAAATTTATAAATATGAATTATGTCTTTACCATTTATCAGAATTCACTACCAGAAGAAAATAGAACGAAAAAAAGAACCCTACAAATTTAAAGAGTTCTAACAAAAACATTCACTGGGTAAAAAATGTAATGGGCTAATAAGTCTAACAATAAAAATCAAATCAGTTAGTCTGTGAATGTTTGAAATACATCTGTACCACATCATACAAACAAGTATCATTATCAGTATTCTTTTACTCTTCACATTAGCCTCCTGAACCTTGGTGCACTAGTCACCAAATCCAAATAAAAGTAGCTATAATTAGTTCTGCTGGCACTAATTTATAGCCTGTAGATGCTTACTAATTAAGAACACTAATCGCTGTTTCAATCTTCTCCATCACCCCTCTATCACCTAGTGCGACTCATTCCTGCTGATTCCCTTCAGGCACTAAAGCCATATATCAGAACGACATTGCCCAGGATAAAAGTAAATGTTTCCAACTGAAAGATAAATGGAGGAGTCTAATGCCACAGTTTTATCCTTTAACATTTATACTTGCATATTATATATAATTATGTTGAGAATAATATAATATATAGAATATATCATATATAATTATATACAATAATTACATATAATAATGTAATAATATAAGTATGTAATTATATATTCTAGAGAAAGTTAATATTTGAAAGAAAAGGCTGCATTTCAACTTGAAAGCCTTCTAAACTAGGATGAATAAAAATAACTGTTTTTAGAAAAAATGCTAGTTCTGAAAGTAAAAAACAGGAGAGGAGGAGGAGGCTTTAGAGGATGGAGAATATCAACTTTTAACTTGGCAATAAAGCAAAAAGCATGTTTAAGAAGAAAAAAATAAAGAAAGAAGAAGGAGAAGGCATTTTCTCTTTTTATTCTTTCATTTTTTTCCATTTCTAAAAGTGACCAAATGCTATGTAGCCTTTTTCAGAGACTTTTTTTTTCCCATATATACACACACATATATATATAGTAATGATAAGAGTTTGATGGTTTCTGTAGTACTTCTCAAAAGCTTTGCCTATACTGAACTTAAACGAACATTCATTTAAGTTTTGTATGCAGGGTATTGTGCTTCAGGAATAGCATCTAATGCAATTCATCTCTTGTAGTTAACTTTCTATTTTTATTTTCCAAAAATATAGCCACTACAACAAAAGAAATATTACGTCATAATAAAAATACAAGATAATAAAGATACCTTCACAATCTAAATAAAAAATGTCCTTAAATAGAACAACACTCCCTCCTATCTATTGCTGCCTTTCATAAGGAGATCCTCACCAAGTTATTCTCATTTTTGTTGTGCATTGAAGCACTGCCTTTCATAAGGAAATCCTCACCAAGTTATTCTCATTTTTGTTGTGCATTGAAGCACTTTTTAGCTATATACACATTTTTTGATGCTGTAATATCTTGAGTTCAATATAATATCTCTTTATCTACAAAGACTTCAAAGCCAATGAAAGTGTAGTTTAAATCAGCTTGGTAGAGCATGTACCTAGTGTGCACTGCAGTTCCTATCAAGCAAAAGTATAAAACCTCACTTGCAAGAGCAAACCTGTCCCTGGAAAGGGACAAAATTAACACACCCTCTTCATCACTTTTGTTAGCCTTGATTTGGTAAAGCACAAATTCTAAGTCTAGGTATGTTGTACACTGCACTATAATGCACTGCTGGTAAAACTTAAAATGAATAGCTTAGAATGCCAATTAATGCTTACAGTAAATCTGTATTTGAAAAATGGAAGTAAGGCTGGTTTGTTTAATTAGAAATGAAAGGTCTCCTACTCATTACACTTTGTTGTGTTACAATTTCTTATAGGGTGGGATTTTTAAGGATCAAATATAGAAACCTAAGTCTTCACACGTGTGCTGAAACAGGCTTTTCACAACCGTTAATCAAAACAGGCTGAGATACACATTTAAATAAACATTATTACACTTGTTACAACTTAACTTTTCTCATTTACAAAATTTACATAATTCTACACTACCACATGTGGGTGGAGTGGGAGTTCAAAACAAATGAGTCAATATTTTTCTTCAGGAAAAATACCATTAGCAGAGCATTCATGAGCAATCTTATAATCACAGGCAACTGTCCCAGACCCATAATATGTGACGACAACACAGGCTTTAAAGGAATAGCTGCAATAGAGATGAAGTTTTCACTACGGAAAAGCCAAGATATTATCCCAAAAATAATAAATTAAGGCTCAACAACTTTCCTGCACAGTCCCCTCAGCTACAGAATGAGATTATTAAAATTCCTGTTCTACTCTTCTTCAAATCTTTTACCTAGTCACACTTTGAGCTGTTCAGTGCAAGAATGTTCTCTTATATTTTTATTTAACTTAAATCTTCCTCAATGGATCCCATTATACTCAGCTGAGAAACAGGAATGGAGCACTAAACACATAACCCTGCAATATAAATATGCTGTAAAACTTGATACTCTAGCACTTATTAAATTTAATGGTCAAGACCATTATTTGTTTTTTTACAATCACTTTTATGCAGACATGCATGTAGGACCACACATCCACAAAAAGGAGAATGAAACAGGATGGACCAGTTTATATGGATCTCACTAGTCTGTAAGTAGTTACAGAAATCCAGTCATTGTACAATTTCTCATATAGTTTTCTGTATGATAATTTTGAAGAACATCTTATTATCTTCAACATTTTTCAGTAAATTGTCTTGTTGCCTAATAGAAAGTATGACTAACTACAGGCAAAGTAATCGCTGAAATAAATTCAATACTGAACAGGATCGTATCTATTTCAGTGAGGAGACTTTACGACCACCTCTTAAACATTTTAAATTACACTTTTCAGACAACAGTGTTCCTGCTATGGTGAGACAAATAGGAAATATTCTAAAGACATCCCCAAACTGTAAAATGGATTGACTATAAAATGTCAAGTAATAGGCTACTGCTACAATATAAGCAATGCACCCTTCCTAAAACTTACTTCTTAACAGCATTTTTTCTTTCCAGACTTACGGTTTTCTTTACTCTTTAGCAGCCTTGTAGCACTGCTGCTGTCAGTCCCTGCCTTTACATGGCCTCGATACTGATATCCGTCAGACTTCTTTAGTCCAGACCTGCCTTGGCCTGCCTCAAGCTTTGTGTTACCTTGTTCAGTGGAAATAGCAATTTTCCCACGTGACTGGTGCCTAATTTGTTTCAATTTTGCTTACATCTGGGCATAACTTACCTACAAACATGTTTAATTGCAACTTGTGTAACAAGTAGTTACTCTACTCCATATGCAATAGATTCAAATACAATAGAACTGCAGACCAAGGAGGAAAAATAATAAAAAAAGGAGGGTAATGTGCAACAGTAAGCATGCAAAAAAGGTCCCAAGTTGACTCTACAGTGGGGAAGAAGAAACCATCCAATATCAGTATCACAGTGCTCCTGGCAGACACAGACAAAGAAAACTTTAACATTTCCTCCTTTTAATATTTACTCATCTTTAATATTTTACTCCTCCTAGCAAAGGACTCCAGATGGTGCTGTAGAAGGGCAACATACTCCACAACTCATACAACTATATGTCTTGCCCTTTTCTCCTGCATCTTCTCTTGTGCTCTCATACGCTCAAGTTCCTGACTTCTAAATAACTTGAAAATAACAAATATGTCACCAGGCAACTTACTGGAGGATCCAAGTGGTTAAATTGGGGTTCCTCTGCTCTTTTCCTACACAGCTTCACTGCAGTACTGGTCCCGTTCAATTCAAAGCAAAATTCTCACTAACCAGACAAATGTAGCCTCAGTTCTACCTTGTCAAACCTAATGTGCTGAATGCATAACTGCTGTAATTCTTTAGACAACCAGCAATCTCCTTCCTTCCAAACAATCCAGTTCCTCATTCTGTACATCAGTGTCATCATTAATTGGGATCCAAAACCTTGATAGGGAGCATGTGATTCTAAAACAGAGACAGGGCCTCCAGGAACAAACATGTGCCAGGCTTCCACTGGTGTGAATCATAATCTATCATAGATTCACGATTATGAATCTATCATGATTATGAAGAAGCACTAAAGACATACTGGGTGTCTCTTAAGAAGAGGAAAAGTGGAATCTCCTTAATAGCCATTGTGATCTGGATATGAATAACTTTTTAAAAAATCCATACAAAAAGATACCATGCATTCCTATAAATTGCAACATGCTTGAGTTTGGATATTAGTTTGTGACAGCTTCACTTAAGTTTCACCTTCTGGTCCGCCCTTTAGAGCACCCTCCTGTTTGCTAGATTCATGTCAGAAAACCTGAGAAGGCTCTGAGCCTTGCCTGGAGAAAACAGTATACCCTAGAAAAGGGAAAAAAAAAGATTTGTTAAAAACTAAAAATGAAGTCCACAAGACAGGAGTCTCAATTAAAAGTCAAATTAACTACTGTGAGGCAAATTAACTATGAACTTTGGCCCACCTTTGCAAATATCTTTAAGCAGAGATGCCAATATACAGCAACCTGATTCTCAGGGAATTCATAACTCAGAGTTCTACAAATTGCTATCACAACCAAGCCCTAGACAACTTGTGCATGACTAATGTGTTGCACACAAAGATCAAAGGATCAGGGACGGAAGTCCCTTAGAGTTGCTTCAAAAGACTGCTTGAACCACTAGACTGAAATTAAGTAGAGATCTTTATATAAGTTTGATTTGCTCCCAAAACTCCTTAATCCTTGGCTGCACTGGGGTTCAGCTCTGCCAGGAACAAGGGGTGCCCCTTCCTCCCCAAAAAAAAGACTGTAACAGTCACTTTTTCACAACATCGATTCAACTTTCCCAGGATGGGGAGGATGGACAAGAAGTTGCTCTAAGCAACGCGTGTGCAGAGGCAGAAACCCTCCCTCCAGGAGCTGACAGGCTGCCACCACTGCTCGTGCCTCAGAGCAGGACCCCAGTGCCAGGCAGCTCAAAAGAAGAGCGGTGCCTGACACACGGCCTTGTGCCTCATAGTCACATTTCATCACTTCTGCTGGAGCTTGATAAGCACATACATTTTAGCCATTTTTTCCACTGACTATACAAAAATCCTTGCAGTTGAGTTTGCATAAACTATCTGACAGCTTCCCAGTAGCTGCTGAAGTGCCTAAAACCAGGGGATATGGTTGTCTTTTTTTCTTTTTTTTTTTTTTTCTTTTTTCCTTCGATTTATCTGTTCATTGTTCTTCACTGGTTTTCTTCAACATATCAGTGCCAGAGCTGATATCATATCAGATAGTCAGGTTAAGATTAAATTTACAGATTAAACTGACCGAATACAGTTTTCTACTTCCGAATGAGTTAATTTCTTGGCTGCACTGATTGTATTAACCAAATGTCCACTGGCTATAATAAAAGTTTAGACACTTAGGTCATATAGAGACAGTTACATGTCAACACTGCAGATGTCTTATTCTGTAATCTGAATGTCAATCTCTATAAAAGAATAGTAAAAAAGCAAAAGAGAAAAGTATCTCCAGATGCAGTCTTTCTATCAACTTGCCACCTATATGCAGAAGTCTCACCTATATGCAGAGTCTCATACCTCACCTAAATTGTCTCATTTCAACAGAAAGAACAGAACTAATCTGAACATTAACATCTTTGCAGACACTAAACATGGCTAGAATGAAGGACAGAAGAGGTCTCCAAATATATCAATATAACTTGGTATCAATACAACCTTTGCCTCTACTTTTTTGGTTCTCTGAATCTTTTTGCTGTATAAGTAATTCTAGTTCCTTGCAGAAGAAACATAAAGGTTTCAAATTTGAAGAGAGATTTCAAAATAGTAAATAATAAATAAATAAAATAGGAAAGAAGAAAAAAAAGAGAAAAAAAAGGCATTAATTTCCCTTTGGTACACTTTGTCAGATAAAATATACAACAAGAACACAGGACCTGCCTGTCTTAAAGGCAGAAGAAACTACAGAAGAAACAGGTAACAGGTAAGTTTCCTATTCCATAACTATATCATAAATTCTAGAAAATTTCTTTAACCAACATAAATGTTGAAATCCTTAGAAAACAACATTGCTATCAAAACTTAGGACCTATATCAAATATATAGGGGAGAGACTAGGAAAGTCACAAGTCATTTGGAGTTTCATCTGAAAAGGAAGAGGAAGAAGAAGGATAGCAAGAAGGGCTTCTTTAAATACATCAGTAACAAAAGACTGGGGAGAATGTGGGCTTGTTACTGAATGAGGTTGGCACTCAATGAGGTAGGTGACAAAGGATGTTACAGAGAAAGCAGAGATACTGAATGTCTTTACTGCCTCAGTCCTTACTGCTAAGACTAATTCTCAGAAATTACAGACCCTGAAGACCAAGGAGAAAGTCTAGAGAAGGGAAGACATTCTCCTGGTCACGGAAAATCATGTTAGAGATCTTTGAAGCAAACTGGACATGCACAAGTCTGTTTACCCTGGTGGGATGCACTCATGAGGGCTGAGAGAGCTGGTGAACATAATGCTGACCACTCTCAATCATCTTTGAAAAGACATGGAGAACAGGAGAGGTGCCTGAGAAATGGAAGAAAGCAAACATCATTCTAGTTTTCCAAAGGTCCAAGAACGAGGACTTTGGGAACTACAGAACAGTCAGCCTCACCTAAGTCCCTGGAAAGATGATGAAACTGCTTATCATGGACACCATCTCTAAGCATGTGAGGAATAAGAAGGTGATCAGGTCAGCATGAATTCACCAAGGGGAAAACATGCTTAAGCAATCTCTATCATGAGATGACTATCACAGTAGATGAGGGATAAGAGTGGATGTTGCCTACCTGGTCTGCAGTAAGGTTTTGAATACTGCCTCCTGTATTATTTTCATACGTAAGCTAGGGAAGCGTGGGTTAGATGAGCAATGAGTGGGGTGAATTGAAAACTGTCTGAAAGGCAGAGTTCAGAGGGTTGTGATCAGTGGCACAAAATCTATTTGGAGGTCTGTAGCTAGCCCTGTCTCCGATAGTCAATACTGGATAAAATAAACATTAGTTTATAGGAGTTCCTATTTTTCACAACATTTCTCTAACCAGACTTATTTGCTTTATTAAATGTCATTTCTTAAATAAAATTTCAATAAATAACAATTTTTTCAAGTGTCAAATTGAAAACAGACTTTCAAATATCAGATATTGGGGTCTTCTGAAATATATATGTATAAGTCGCAGAAAAATTATGATTATGCAAAACTGGGAGGAGTAGCTGATAGCCCTGAGGGCTGCGCTGCCATTCAGAGGGACCTGGACAGAATGGACAACCGGGCAGTGAGAAACCCTATCAAATTCAACAAGGGAAAGTGCAGAGTCCTGCACCTGGGGAGGAATAACCCCAGACACCTACAGGCTGGGGACTGACCTCCTGGAGAGCAGCTCTGCGGAGAGGGACCTGGGTGTCATGGTGGACGACAAGTTGACCATGAGGCAGCAGTGTGCCCTTGTGGCCAAGAGGGCCAATGGGATCTTGGGGTGCATTAAGAGCATCTCCAGCAGGTCGAGGGAGGTGATTCTGCCCCTCTACTCAGCCCTGGTGAGGCCGCACCTCGAGTACTGTGTGCAGTGCTGGGCTCCCCAGTGCAGGAGGGATGTGGAGCTGCTAGAGAGAGTCCAGTGCATGGCTACAAAGATGATTAGGGGCCTGGAACATCTGCTCTATGAGCAAAGGCTGAGAGAGCTGGGTCTCTTCAGCCTGGAGAAGAGAAGACTGAGAGGGGACCTGTGTATAAGTACCTCCAGGGAGGGAGTGAGGAGGATGGGACCAGCCTCTTCTCAGTGGTGGCCTGCGATAGGACTAGAGGAAATGGCCACAAATTGAGGCACCAAAAGTTCCACAGGAACWTKAGAAAGAATTTYTTAACAGTGAGGGTGACAGAGCCCTGGAACAGGCTGCCCAGAGAGGTGGTGGAGTCTCCTTCTCTGGAGATCTTCAAAACCCCTTTGGACACAATCCTGTGCCACGTGCTCTAGGTGACCTTGTGTGTGCAGCGGGGTTTGGACTAGATGATCTCTAGAGGTCCCTCCCAACCTGAAGCATTCTATGATTCTATGAAAAAATCAATGTAAATTATAACTCAAATCACGTATTTTAAGGAATATTTAGGGAGGCATCCATGAACTTTCTAAGATTTTCAATATCATCTCTATTTTCTATCATTTATTTTGATTTCCTTTCATAATATGAACTGTCCTCATATCAGCACTATAAAATATTTTATGTACATGCCACAAACAATTTGTTACGAAGCTACAAATGTGATAGGGTACTGAATATTCTGATAAGCCCTCAGGAATGTAGTCTGCCTTTATAAATACATATTTTCACTTTGGCAAAGTAATGCCTATGAAATTAAAATAAATGAGATAATAATGTGCCATAATAGATCACACTAAAATTGCAGATATCACACAGCACAACAAGTTCCTACTCTCAGTGCAGTATACTAATAAATACTCAAGAAGGTTCCCAAAAACTCAGTAGTAATGCAGTCATGTGAACAGAAATATTGCAGCTCTTTATTGGTTTCAAACTGTGAAACACACTAACTTTCAATTTCACGATGTTATTCAACACAATTTGATCAGCTGTTCTATGCCACTGTGCGTAACAATAACTACACAAAGATATAAGCAAGCAATAAAACAAAAATTTGTTAAAGTCAACTGCCTTGTCCCATTACAGAGATGACAGGCTGAGAAAAAGAGGCAGTTAAGTTAGAATCAGGATTGTCAAGCTCCGTTAAAAGAAAGTTTTGTTTTGATTATGCTAATAAGAGTAAAATACAGGGAAAAAAGAAATAAACCAAATAGCACTTTGTTCAGTATTTTAAAATATACATAGTTTTAAAAAGAAAATAAACCCGGGAAACCATAGACCAGATGCAAAAACATCTGAAGAATCCAGTCCATCTCTCTATCATTTCAGATTATAATCAATCCAATAATCAATAACATCTTCCGTGTTTTAAGGAGCTTCTTTAATAGCACCATTTTCTAGACATTGTTTAAATCTTAGATAAGTCTTTCTGAAAGTTTTCAGCTTCCTTCAATTCATTGTCCAGGTACATTTGATGCTTAAGCAGATTATTTTAAGTTTCTGTAACAGAAGTCATACATCTCATTCAGTAACATCCATCGATTACTATGTATTTATAAGCCATGCTGTATTTTTATCTCAGCAAAATCTAATTTTCAGTAATGCATTATCAGAAAAAAAAAAAAAGTCCCTAGATGTTACAAGGAAAATTATGAAAAATGAGACTCTAAAAGAATTCAATATTTCTAAAACATATAGACAAACTGATAGAAGCTAAGTTTGCCAACGCTAATTTGACCTTTTGATTCTCTTAGGAATTTAATACTTGCTTCAGAGAGAAGAAAACATAGCTACTTGGGCAACTCAAAAGGGTCATATATTTATGTTATGACAGGCATTGATTATACTATTTTGATAAGCTAGCTAATGAATAGCTGTAAAAACTAGCTTGCAATGGAAGTCTGCCAAGATTCTATTTAGAAAACCACATCCACATATATATCAAAAACTTTTTACAAATTAATGAAAAGCAAGGAAAAATGGTAATATATTAATTATATTTGAAAATTAAATTTCCCAATTATATGGAAACAAATGTACTTTGCTTCACCACATACTCTTATTTTATTTTTAAAACTAATTCCCTATGTGAATGAGAAAAGGGAGCTTTTCCGTCAAGAAAGAAAATCTGACTCTTGTATTCAGAAACCGAACTTTATGACCTGCTACAATCCTGCAAATGTACCAAGCACATGCCACCTAAAAGAGAGGTGTATCTGCGCTTATGATACATATAATATTATTTATATCATGCTATTATTATCATACTCCAAATAATATAATATTATCCAAAAATAAGTGTTTGAAAGTAAAAGGAAAATGCACAATTACATATTTACACTTATCCAAGGGAGAAAAAAAAAAAAAAAAGAACAGGCTAGAGTCTAATCTTGAAGTTGGTGTCAAGAAAAATTATTTCTCAGATTGGCTTCTGGGAATGAGAAGATCCCTTGCCCAATACTTCATTTCATGCTTGGGAACCTTTTAAGTCTTTTCCAGTACAGACTTCGCTACTTCACCACATAAGTCTCAATGCTACAACAAACAAAATCTTGAATGGATGCAGTCTCTGAACAGATACACTACACAGCAAATGGTTTTACTCATCGCTCTATAGACCAACACATTTTCTGAGACAGAATTAAAAGCGTGAAAATCTGCCAACACAGGCATTGCATATATCCAGATAAGCACTTACTAATTTAATAAGAGATTTGTTAGAGGCTCCTATATAATCCTATATAACCATATGAAAATGTTACATGACTTGAAAATATGTGACAGCTCATAAAGATATTAAGTAGTCAGTTATAAAACAGATAGACACGGCATACATAAATTATATGTGAATTTAACTGTGAAGTCCCACAGAAATAAAAGCCTGATTTGGCACAGCTTTTTATACTAATCTCAAACAAAGGCATAATCCTCTACTTGTTCTTCTTTACCTTCATCCTTATGCATTAATATCTACTTTACTTTCTTTGTTCAGCCCTCCGCTTAATATGACCTTAGCTCTATAAGCTGCACATGCACAACTCTCTAGGAGCATCTTCAAAGGCAACTTCCATCAGCCCTAGAAAATGTTCTTGCAGGCAAACGCCAAGGCAGACTGTGCCTATCTAACTGCAGCACTAACTGCAGAACCAGTGCAAGCAGCTGAGCTTGATTACCAGCATCAAAGGGAGCTTTCTAGTCTCAAGGTCCATATCCTACATGGGCCATAAGTTACCTTTCTACCTTCTCTTATCATTATCAACCGGTCATAAGCCGGCCTATTTGGTGACTATAGAATGTGAAAGTGTAGCAATAACACTGAATCTGCATGGAAAATATTCAGATTGAGACACAGGAAGTTCTTTTGACTGTCAGTAGCTAAAGTAGTCAAACTTGCAGCAGCAGGGAAGAATAAAAGTATCTGCTTGGAAAGGTCCTGGAATAAAATCACTTTTGCTAGTTGTATTTAAAGGATAGATGCTTTCTGGAGTCAGGATGTGCTGAACAGCTCCCTTTCAAAGTTAATGTTGAGCAATCAGAGGCACCTATACTAAGTACACAAGGAGAGTTTAGGGTACAACTAATATTTGTGAGTGCTGTAATTTGAAAAATTTGTAACTTTAGATCTTGTGAGAACAGTGAGAACTTGTGAGAACAATTCATTAGAACAGTGAGGCCAAGGAACGGATATGGGATTCACAAGGTCTCTGCAATGCCTCCAGTGACTCAAGCACAAGAACAATCAAGAGGTGCCAACTTGCAGCAGAAGACACATCTACTGAGAACTGCATGAAGCCTCAAAAGATGAGCAGAGATTAGGTGAATCCTGAGAAACAGTGCACAGGAAAGAGGTGTACACAAAGGCTCACTGGACGGGTCACACCTCTGAACACACGCAGTCCATCTTCTAGCAAATCCACATCTGAACTGTTGTACAGAACCTGTGTTCATTAAGGACACATACACTCCAGCATGAAATTCTAGCAATGGCATCATAGACATTTAGGCTACTTTTGTAGGTAAGCCAAAAAAGCACTGAGACTAATTCAGTCTAACCTCACACACTTTTCTCATTCTACAATTCTCCTTAAACCTTCTTTAACAAAACATCTATCTAATACTATTAATTTCTGTCTGCACAAGGCTAAGCAAAATATTATTGTGCTGTTAAATAGCGGGCTACAGTTGCTATAGGCCCAAGTCCTACAGGACATAGGCTTACATGGACAACTCACTTGCATATACTGTGGTTTAATCTCTGAAGATGTTAAAATGAACAGAAAAATACATCTATCATCAGCCTTATAAAATGTTGCAAAAATTAACTAATTCATGATAAAGAATCTTAAATTCTTCCAAGGAGAAAAGCTGCAGAAACATCTTATATCCCTATGAAACCATAATAATCCATACAGGGCAAATGTTGACAAAGGACAGAGAGGATTATGGCCTTCATCATTTTTATGGACCTTATCACTGCAAAGTCTGAGCAACTCACAAATACTAATTAACTGAGCCAACTCGATTATTCTCCCTGCTTACACAGGGGAAACCCTAGACACAGTCCAATCTACATTCTCCTTTAACAACAAATGAATCAGAAGGAAGGAAGGAAGGAAGGGCAAAGCACAGTAGGCAGTGTTGATACTCACTGACTTAATACATTCTTCCAAGAGGGATGTGCAACACTGAGCCCTCTCTGCTAAGTTATCTGAACATACACCAGGACATCACAGATCCAAGTCAGGGAAAGGCAGCTGAGCTCCAGCCTAGCTAAGGATTGATCTCAGCCAAGTTTCTGTTTAAATTAGCACTGTCTATTTTCTTCTTCATCTAAGCCAGTAAACCTATTACAGTCTCAGGAAGAGCCCATTACAAGACTAATGAAGAGTCATAAAAGTCTGGGTTCATGAAATCTGCAAACTGTGTGGATAATGTGTACAACATAAGCCAGTATTTGACCCCACAGGATTGAAAGTATGCAATCTACTCAAGTTAGTAATTATTTTCTCTATTTTATTCATTCTTCACAAATGAGACAAAATACCTAACAATGAGATGCAAGCAGAATTCATGGGACCCCATCTCCAGCTCTTTCATGGGGCTACATATGGAACTGGTTGATGAACTTCCCAGTGGTGGGTCCATATGCACTTTAGCTGTGCACACAACCAATAAGGCTTCAACTTCTAAAGCAGATGGTTAATAAATAGGCAAGACACATTCCTTTAAACACAGAATATTTCCTGAAACATTTATAATAAATAATCATGGATTAAAAAAATTATATAGTTATAAATCCACCCACCCCAGAAAATATATATATATTTTTTTGTAATAACAAGACCAATCCATCTGATTCTTCTTTTATGTGCTTCACTGAAACTACCAAGTAACTGATGATGCAATTGTCTTGTTTCATTAAGCTGCTTAAAAATACGTAAGTGTATGTAATATGAAAATTAGATGGAATATAGCAGTGCTTAGAGTCTTCATCCTTTTCATGCTAGGCTTTGGATAAAAATTAGCAGAAAGATTTAGGTAATGGAAAAAATCTGTCTGTGGAGGGAGTAATGTTACTCAGAAGAAAATTTCATAGCACTTTTGCAGCCAAGCAAGATGCATCTTCAACAAAAAAGGTCTCAGATTATTTACTGAAAATATCTCTTCTCGTCTTTTTTTATTTTTTTACAACATTTAAGAGCATACATATCATAAGTTCATTTTCAAATGTTTGCAGGATCATGTTCTGACTTATCTTTTTCAGGGGATGAAATTACTTATATGTTTAAGTATTTCGGGACACACAGTCAAATTCTGCTTAGGATCTTTTGAACAACAAAGAAAAGAAGAGATAAAAATGCAGTGGTATCCTGAAGTGACTGACAAAAGCTGTTCACCAAACTGCAGTGTTGTTCCAATTAGAAGTAGCAATTAGTGATGAAATATCAGACACACTCTTTTTCTTTTTAAACATATAATATGAAGTCTGGTCTTACCTGACTCTCTGAACTCAGATGACTCCTGTGCTCTTTCTGTTCTCCTTATTCAGATATTCAAATCTTCACAAGGCAAAGATAATTAAACTCATCTGCCCATGGCTTGCCCATGGCTTTCTCTTAGCACAACCTGTCTGGTTTTAGATTAGAACCTTTGATGACAATAACATTGTTCCTATCAATTCACAGATGATTGCCAAACAATTATCTTCACATTAAATAACGTCAGGGAAAGATAGCTTTGAATTCAGTAATTAGTAGGCCAAAAATAAAATACATGCTTACTGACTGTTTCTTTTTTTTTTTTTTTTTTTAATAGATGTATTTGCAATTTCAATATAAACCCATGATAAACACAAGCAGTCTCTAGATACCGGATACAGCTCAACCAAGCTCAGAAGGAAATGAGGGATGGATGGATATCCTTCCAATGTGAGAACATCTGTGAAGTCACTTCCATATCAGAAATCAAAGCTACTGAGTATGCTGCACTACATTTACTAATGCTTGACAAAGTAAAGAACCTCCTCTTTCTCCCCACGAGCCTATGTCAATAGGCCGACACTGGTACTTCTTCATGAAACAAAAATACTAGCATGCTAGATCCTACTAGGCCACCTTCTCACATCCAAATCCCTACTTCAGGGTATCATAAACTGTCATTCACCTTACAACAAAATAAAAAGTAGCATTTTTATTTAAGCACACACTTTGGCTCATTCTGGAATTGTGTGTATTCCTGAAGCAGTCCCCTAAAGTAAGGTTACAGAGCTGTGGTATGGTCCAAATAAGCAGCTGCCCTCTAAGAGGCATAACCATGGCAAAGAAGTTATTGACCATTTCACTGCATTATCCTGACTGTTTTGAACTGGAGCCTGGAGAGGACAGCCCCTACACCAAATCATAGTGTAGCAAGCTGGCTTCTGTCCCTTCCTGTTGTCCCTTGAGACTGTTTCCTACAAATGCCACCTAAACAAAGGAAGAGCCATCAATTATTCTTTTTTTTTTTTTTTTTGGCAGGCAGAGAAATGTTCTAGTTCTTTAGCAACGACAGTATTCCAGTTGTTTTGTGATATTGCTTCTTTTCAGCCTAATTCAAACAATACTTCATTTCAAACTACAAAACTCTTTTTCCCTCAATGAGCTATTAACATGAAAAAACTTTGTCCTCAACTTTCTTTGAAGCCAAACAGGTGCAAATCTGGTTAGTAGGCATTTTAATTCTGTACTTTTTTACTGATAATCACCTTTTTTTACCAATTTAAAAACAATTAGGGTTTTCACAGTTCTTAAATTGAATACTATTGGTAAATCATGAAGATTGAAAGCTTCTTTGATAATACTTCACTTCAATAACTTATAATCTTATTCTCATTTAATGAAAAGATAACAATATTCTTATGTATACACTGAGGTTGACTGTGAGGTCTGGTTTAAAAATACATTCAGAAATTCTGACTCATCCTCTCTGATAGGTTGTGTTACATGCAATTAGTATTCAGATACCACACTAACCAATTAAATCTTGCTGAAGGTTAATATCAATATTAATATATCTTCCTTATATTTCACAACACTGAATATCCTTCTTTGCAGTACCTGACAAGTGAAGGTAACTATAAGAAGGCTGACAAGCTTTACATTTCCAGAACAAGCACACAAGCGTGGATCCTGTTATACTTCACGTACATGCTCACAGCTAGCACACTGTCAAGGGGCACTGTAGTACGAATTAAGGTCAGCATATGAATCACCGAGACAGTGTCTGCACAGCTGGACTCTTAGAAGCAGATTTGAGGGCTGGCATCTTCCTACAACTATATTCACAGTTAACCAAACCTACTAGTTCATACTTTCCAAAAATAACCATGAAAATATCAAAAATAACGACAGAAAGTCTTTCTGTTCCTGAAAACAAAGGGGCCATGGGTAGTATTCTCACAGAGTTCAATTGCATATCTCTCTGTAGAGGGATTCTTGCCCAGGTAGTATGTTCTCCCATATATATGTATATTCTCACATCCCTTCTCTATAGTGTGAAGTAGCTGAGTCGCCAGTGATTTCAGCTTTTCCAGGCAACGGATCATTCTTCTCATGCTTTTCTTAACCATGATACAGGAAATAACTGAACAATAATATGATAATTCCAAGTGGAATTGGACCTAGATGTCAAAAAAAGTGGGGAAGATAACAATGCCCTAATGATTACATAGGAACATCTATTTTCATACTTTTCTATTTTTTCATAATCATGCTACTTAATAAAGCTCCAAAAAAAGATACTGTGCACTGCACATTTTACTTTATGCAGCATGCAATTCAGCTGTAGTTGAAGACAGTCTTACTTCTTAGAGGATTAGAGCACAGTGTTATTTTAATGTCATACCACAAAGATGTCAATTAAACAGCCTACAGATAAGTTCAAAGCTCTCTGAATTTCAGGCCAAGAAAGCTTTCTAGCTGTCCTTTTAATGTCTTTTGTAGACATTTATCAAGTTCCGCAGGATTGCTTGCCGAAACTGATAAATCATATTTACACACGAGGAAATTTTACCCAGCCTGTTGTGTATCCTTCTCCTGCAAGACAGGTTTGAGTCAGGAAAACACATGCCAGAACCACGTCGGCTGAACTTGGAGCTGCCACTCTCACTGCAGCCACACAACCGAGTATTTTTATTCCAAGGACAAAAAAGTTGTAACACCTCTAGTTAGTAAATAATGAAAAAGTCATAGCATATGCAAACCACACTTGCAGGATTGTAAGTCTCCCACCGTTTTATTTTTTTTTCCTTCAAGGGTTTCGACAGAAGAAGCTCTCTGAAAGGCATAAAAATAACTTTGGCTGCAGCTTTTCTGAAACATGCTCTACAGAAAAAATCACAACCTAAAACAGAAAGCCTTAACCAGCAGTGACTGTGAAGCAACGTATATGCTGGTGCATTTACAGATGAAAGGAGAGCACATAGCTCTGCCAAAATGCTTTTTCAGAAAGTCCCAATTGTAGTTTAGTTTGTAGTATTAAAAAATCCTATGAATTTACGGTCAGGTTATAGGCAGCTAGGGTACACTGCCTTCTCCAGCAAAATACGTACTTCCATATAAATCAAGTTTATAGTTTGCACTCTGCTGTAAATGTGTTAAGACTGTTCCACTTAAAAGTGTATTAACAATTTTCAAAGGAAGATAGGAAACACTGTTTATAAAGGACATGACATGAAACCCTCCGGAGGGCAGAGGAGACAAGCAAGGGGCCAGCAGAAGGTAAGGTCCCGTCACCGTCTCTGACACAGGACTGCGACACAATTCTGGATCAGTCCATGGAACAAAGGATGCACCACACAAGAAAAGCGGAGACAGAAAGTGGCTCACAGGAAACCGTGTTTTGCTTTGCTTACTGCAGTTCACACGAGTTCATAACCCTAAATTCTGCAGGGAGCTTCAGGTTTAGACATCTCAAGATCTCAGGCCTTCACTTTATCCTGGCAGACCTCGAGGTGTGTTTGGTTCAAAGCTGAGCCAAGGTTCACCTAAAAGAATCATGAACTTCTGTTAACCCTGCAGTGAAGTCAGGAAAGTGGCTCTTACTGAAATGGAAACTAGACAGTTTCACACCACACAACTGCATAAAATCTCCATTGCAAAGCCAGCAAAACATTACTTTTGGCAGCCAATCTAAGAGTGCTACCCGAGATGTCCCTTCACAAATGCAAGACGTGAGCAATGTAAAAAAAAAATCCTCCCAAAGAAACAATATGTATTTGGGAAATCTAATTTCACATTGATAAACATTGATATCAATTGATATAACACCAGATACCCGTTGTGTAACACCAACAGATCAAATAAGCACAGTAAATCTTATGCTGATAGTTTTCTTAAATCATCTAAGTTAAAATATTTTTTGGAATGGTTTTATAGCTACAAACAAGAAGGAGAAATCTGGAATACAGAATTAGAGGTGTCTGGTTCAAATATGAATTGCCATGTCTAAACCAACTCCTATAATTTTAGTTCTATTCAGCCAAAAATATCTAATTTAATTATTAAACAAAGTTCATGAAAGCCTGTAATATTATTTTAAAAGATAAACACCCTGAAAAAAAATTAGCTGGCCACACAGGTTGATATTGCCTCTGATCAAGTCCTCAGAGACACAGCCACCAATTTTAATTTAGAAATCTAACCTCCAAATGCCCATTTAAACCTGTATCAGATCTTAAATCTCACTTTTTGGCCTTACGCATTTATGTGAAAATAAAATGCTATTGCAAGTGTCATTGCTGAATTCTCTTTAATATAAACCTAAATTAGAAGAAGCTCAAAGTAATTCTGAGACACAAATTTCAGAGGCATTGTGAGTTCAGAGATAGCTGCAAAACACAACACAGGAAGAAACTGAGTGCATTTTCAATGACTAGACCAGACCATTTTCAATGACTAGACTAGACCATGATAACAATAAAGTGGGAAGTCAAGGAGGCAGGAACTGAAAAAAAAATGATATTGTAAATTGGGAATTTAACAGTTGAAAAGGACAAAAGAGGAAAAAGAACTAAAAATATCAACTGATGACAGGTTAACTAGACACTATCACTGTTAAAAAGCTGTAAAATGACAACTGCAATCCTAACAAGTGTGAACAAGGAAGTTATTTCTAAAAAGAGAGAGGCAAAAATAAATGTGAGTGCTCAACACCCTTGTAAAATGGTGTTAAAATTCAAAGGATACTGAGAACTATACTGAGCAACTACTGAAATGATTATGATATGAATTAAGTCTAAAAAAACCTTTTTTGTTTGATGTGACAAAAGAGAGGCTGAGGTGGAGTATGATCATATTCATAAATTCAGAAGGGATAAGCACCAGAAGGAGGGAAAGTAAAGAATAACAAATGGACATATGTAATTAACACATTTAGGCTGGAGAAAAAAAAA
>PTEX01000001.1:10874568-10890352 GCA_003342815.1 Eudromia elegans | reverse complement strand
AAAAAAAAAAAAAAAAAAAAAAGAAGCAGCTCAGTTTATGGAGAAAATATTATGGAATTGGCTACCATAAGGTATGGTTGAATTTCACATATTTAAACTGAAAAATATAATTAGATGAATAAAAGGTTGGAAGAGGAAAAGGCAAAAGAAGGTGAGGAGCAACAGCTTCAGAGCTAATCAAAAGACATTCAGGACCCATGGTGCTTAGGACTATGTGACTTTTCACTTAAAAGGAAACATAAAAATACATTTAAGCCTTTTAACCAGCGTATGCTTTGGTATGAATGTTCATAATTTTCTGTTATTGATAGACATCAAATATCTTTGACTAGCTGAGATTTTCCATCATCACTCACTTGATACAAAATTCCTTAAATCTAATGACAAATATTAATAAATGCTTTGTGTTAATAATTGCAAAACACTAGCCCCTTGCACATCAGAATTATGAAAGTTTTCTCCCTTACATTCACGATACGTGTACAACTATCAAAAACCATAGAACACAAATTCATCTTTGTACAAAATATTGTATTGATCTTAACTACTGAAATAAAATAGCAAGTTTTTGACATGGATGAATGAGAAGATATTGTAATACCTCTGTATATGAGAACAAATATGGGGCTAAGAATGTAGTTTTTTAAGTCAGCATATATGAGTTCCATCTACTGCAGAAACATCCTTCAAGCACGTTTGTATAATTTTCATGATGGAAGCATTCCTAAGCATTAAGGATACATAACTAAGAATGTTTTTCACTGGCTCTACAGACTATTCCTGCGGTCACAACATTTCCAGTTTTCACCAAAAGTCACTCTACAGTCATCCTACACAAACGAGAACCAACAGCACACACTGTACGCTGAAAGAGCACAGAAGCATCACCCAGCTCAGGACAGCGGGGACTGCGATCCAACTGAAATGCCAAGTAAAGCTTTGATGGCCACGGAGGGAGGGAAGGACAACTACTGTTTCACCAGCACCGTATGCAGAGACCTTCCTGCAGCATTTAAAAAGAGCACACACTGTTATAGCTACATGGGTCAGAAAAGCACGACTGATTTACTAGCAATACATCACAGCTCTATCAAATGTCATTTTAAAAGAGAAATCATAATTGAAAACTACTTTTCACCAAAGGACGTTTCCATTTACCCAGCATCTTGTCTTTTGTATGCAGGAATACAAAGTACCCTTTGTATGTCTGTGTTTTATATTTACATATATGACTCATGCATGATAATACAATCTGCTTGATCACATTCACAAACACAGTCTAGAATTCTTCTACTTCTTTCTGTGGATGCAAGTCATGATGTTCTAACACTTATAAGCAAGATATTTAGAGGAAAAAGGTGGTTAACCAAGGACAGTTTGCTACTGGGTTCTACAAATTATTTAAAAATCACTCTGTTTAACTGCATCTTTCCACTGCTACCAAACCTCTCCTTTTGGATACTACAGCGATGTCTGAACTCTGCATCCTGACAGAAGAGTCCATTGTTGTAGATTTACTCTGGTACTCCATATTCGATATTATGGAGTTATTCAATCACTGTAGTAGGAGGTGGAAGAAAGAGCTGGAAAGGAGATGGAAGTAATACTTTAAAAGTGTCTCTCAGTGGTATCAGTGTCACTTGAGAATTACTTCAAAACACTCTATGGTCTCAGCCATTGAAGACAACTTGAGACCTTTCTAAAACTTTCAGGTACAACTAAAATGCAACAGACTCCTTTACAACACAGCTTTAAGAAAGAGCATCTAACTGACAGTCCAGTGGTGATTAATTATAGGTCAACTATGCATTATTTCCTCTCTTTTGGATTTCTTTTTATCTGTGGCATTTAAAGTCAGACTTTAAAGTCTAGCTACCTCAACTTGCATGGCATTCAAAAATACTTAACACTGACTCCAGGAGGAACTGTGAGTCCTAAACCAAACACAGGTATAAAAAAACAGGTTTAAAACATTGCTTTTTATTATCAGTTCTGTCTCTATGGTCAGAGATTTGTCAGTGTTCTCCTTTAGTGCTCTCCTGTCAGAAACTGTACTGCAGAATAGAAGGCACACTTCTTTGAATGCCTTCTGCAGCTTATATGAGAAGGATCTGGATGCCTTTCAGGATGCTTTAAAAAAAAAAAAAAATCAATAAGCATTCTCCCTTCTGCATTTTCCTTTCAATGAGGAGTAACATGAGAAGCGACAGCCGTCTGTCTGCTGAATGAACTGCTGCAAACTGTGTCCCCAAGACACACAGCAAGTCTTGGTCCATCCTAGCAGGAGGTCAAGAGCTTCATGAACGCTGTTGCTGCTGCACAGCAACGGGCATGGACACATCATTTGGAATTCCAATACTGTTAAATAACTATCCCTGGCAGCATGTTTTTCTATGACATTTTGAAGCAACAAAGCGGGAGCACAGGATGCGGTACCAAAAGGACAGCAGAGGACACAAATCACCATCAAAGGATCACAGCTGGGTAGAACCAACATAACATAAAGAATGAAGAAATTGCATCTCATACATGTAAACTCAGGTGCAAACACAGAGGTGGCAACAAGAGGGCATAAAAGATGACCAAAGCCTCCTCAAGAACAGGAGCAAAGGAAGGACTAGAAGGGAGCAGAGCAGCCCCCAGAGCTCTTTGGGCTGCCTGGGTACAGAACTCCTCCTCAGTGAGCTCCAGAGGACCAGCAGCATCTTCTCCTCCTCCTCTTGTCCTGTGCTACGGACAAGACACTGCTGCTTTTTGTATTGCCGTTCAACACATTCTGCTACTGAAAGCCAGAAATCATATGCAAAGCACTGTCTTTTAAGATTTAATTGGGTGAAGTATTGTTAGTATTTTAAAGAGCTCTCGGCATGGCTGTACTTTCTGCTGCAGCCTTCTGACATGACAGAGTGATTGATGCCGCAGCACCCAGTCAGAGTAAAGGCAGACACAGTAGATGAGAGCAGCATGAAAATCCAGGGAAGCTATAGCATCTCCACCACCGGAGATCCTAAAGCACAGTAACAGTCAATGCCATCCTTGCCGTGGGCTCTGGGCATGGTTTTTTTTATGACTCCACAGAAAATAACTCTTGTGTTACTCAAGTAAAAATACTAGTAATTTATAATAAAAAGGAGACTTCACTATAGACCTGAGGCTGAAAAAGGATGTTCTGCATCTTAGTGATGTCTAGCACAAAGTAGCTTCTCTTATTACACTTAACACATTTGAAGATAAGATCTATTTTTAAATCTAGTATGCTAGTATGAAAGAATATTTCAAGCTGTAACACTCAACTATCACAGATCAGCAAAAATCTTGAGCCTCAAAAGTGAAATGAGGCTCTGCTTAGCCCTGACCACCTTTAAAACATAATCACATCCCAGAAGCAGTCGGATAAATAAGTAGTTCTATTGGCAAGGGCTTGTCTGTTTGACTTATGTCATTATAAATTATTAGAAAATTAACATGTGCTGCAAAGAGTAGTCTTTTTATTGTTGTTGCTAATGATAATTCTTCTGAAGTTTTAACTGTGCTTTTTATCTTTCTCTGAAAAAAAAAAGAATCTGGAGAAGAAAATGTGATTGCTCTGTTTTCTTAGCACCAAAATTATGTTTTGACATGTCAGTCTACTATTGGACAGCTTTACTGAATTAAAGAACCTGGCTTCCTAAAGATGCACAGGTGTCTGCAATTCCTATTACAGTGCGCAGGAATTATAAATCTACAGACAGAAGTGACAACTTTCAACATCATGTCAGGAAGGAAGAGCATTAGAACAAATCTGAGAAGTAAGCTACTCCTTTCGACTTTTATCATTTGTCTGATGAAAAAGGGAGGGTTGCAAATCTCATCCACTTGTGAAACGAAAGTCATTTTTCAAGCTACTCATTAAAATATCTGTAACAAATAGACTTTGTATTCATCTTATACCGTAATATAAATGATTAAATATACATAATTCCTGTCAGCTACAATTAATATTGAGAATTAATATCAATCTAATATGTTGTAGCTCTCACCAACACGGAGCTGACAAAGTAGCAAGAGAAAACCTGAGGGCAACACAACAATAAACTATATATGAAAATACACTGGCTTAGCTATATAAACACTTGGATGCCCATAATGTGGGCATCTGCACTGTTCTCCTTAGGGACTAGTTGCCTGGAAGTTTGCAACCAACTCTCCACAACCTAGTGAAAAATCTTCATCCAGCAGTGGAAAGAGCATTACAAAAAGGGCACACATTCCAATTAGTGTGTCCTTGTTCATGTTAATGTTCTGTCTGTTAGTACTAGAAAAGTACAAGAAACAAAATTTTCCAGACTGTGTCTAACACTTCTGAAGCAGAACACAAGTAACTCATTAGCTAATATTGTGTCCCTAATGCCCCGTAGTCTGAATTACATGGTCAATTATATTCTAAACTAAAAAGCCAGAGTGGCCGTAGTGGACAAGCAGCAATTGTTTTAAGCTGAGGCACAGGAAGTTCCATCTCCGGATGAGGAGGAACTTCTTTCCTGTGATGGTGACAGAGCCCTGGAACAGGCTGCCCAGAGAGGCTGTGGAGTCTCCATCTCTGGAGAGCTTCAAAACTCACCCTGTGCCACGTGCTCTAGCGGTCCCTGCTGGAGCAGGGCGGGTTGGACTAGATGATCTCTAGAGGTCCCTTCCAACCCTAAAGACTCTGTGATTCTGTAAAAATCAGACTGGGTGATTTCTGTATTGGGTAAGGGAGTATGCAAAGCTGTACAAGCACACAGACAAAACAAGTAATTCATTTATTTCTAGGACAACAAAAAAACTTGGGAAGGAAAGAGTAGTCTTTGGAATCATAAGATATCCTTTGCCCTTCTTTGCCCATGTTTCCACATATGTTTTCAGGCTGAGGCTGCATCCGTTTTTGAGAGTGTGCGAGGCAAGGTGGGATGAGGACAAGGATGCTGAAGCAATTGGGCAAATGCAGCTGGACAGAGAAGAATCGAATCGAGTCTGTGAAGTGGCAAGGAGAAATGATAGCTTGTAACTTCAATAATTTTAACTATTTGCACATGTATAATTTAACAGCTTTTCTTTTTTTTTTTTTTTTAATTTCTCCTGTAAATTTGCATTTCTCCTGCAAACTGTTTAGATTTGCAAAGTGATGATAATTTGGGGGCTCCAGCTACAGATAGGGCTTCAGTGTGAGATAAAAGAGATTACCACTAACAATTCACCGTACAAGAGTATGCAATTACACAACAGCTGTACCTAGTTTTTAGCATCCGTGGAGCAGGGTAAATAATCTCATTTTACCAGTAGCAGGAGAATGTCACCAGGAGCTGAAGTGCCTCAGTATGGCACAAAGAAATGGAGTATTAAGCAGAACCTGGTGAAGTGAGGTATATCTTTTAATCTATTGAGGTATGTTTTTTAATCTCATATATTTTACTCTGTAGTTGAAAACAGCTTCCATAACAGTTTCTTTCAATGACAAGTTATTACAGATAAGAAAGGTAGCTTTCCCAAGTCAAAAAGCCAAAGCCCAGTAGAACCTCATGCTACCTAACACAGCAGAAAGGGTGATATCAGTACAAACAGTAAGAGTTCACCATCAACTTAAACGGAAATCAGATTTCATTCCTAATGATGTCAAATATTTTACTTATTTTCTCTAAGTGCACTGCTTCCTTCTATTTTCAAACCTTAGAGATTGCTTTCTGAAAGCTGTTACCAAAGACAGTTTATTTAAACTGAAGAGCTGCGTACGGCTTGCAGAACGCATTGCAGCTCAAGAAAAAGAAAAAAAATACTGGTAATTTATGCACCAATCCTACAACAGAACTTTTCTAAATAATTAGCACTGCAAGTGATATATATAGCACACCAAATGGATACTTCCTAGTTATGAATTGACCAGTAATAATGATAAACTTGTTGGGCCTTGGCATGAAATCAGTCTTTGGACATGGCCAAGAAAATGTTCAAACCATATGTTTTAATCACACAATCTCTAATTGCAGGCAATGAGAGGTTTGAGGTTTTCAACCCACTTGAATATCACACCTCTTGCTACTGAAATAATTGAAAAAAAACCCCAACTTGTATTTAGGTTATAGCCTTGGTGAAGAGGCACAACATGTTATAAAGGATTAAAAGTCTATGAAGTCCTATTAAAATTTAAGTCTAAGTAATAGAAAGTTGAAGGAAAAAAAGAAAAAATGATGTGACTCAAAAGAGTTGTCAGCAGCCATTATAAACCTATAAAATAAGTTGAGGCAGCAGCTGGTAGAATCTGTACTGTTTTATAGCCAAGTATGCAAAAATGCTTACAACAGTTACAAGATCTTGCAAAAAAGAAAGCTGAAGAGTCTTTATTTCATCTACCAGCACACACTTATAAAAACAAAAGCAAACACCAGAATGAAAGAAGCACCTTTTTTTTTTTTTTTTAAGGACTAAATAATACTTTAAAAGTATTAACAGATAATGGAAACTGTTGATGCACACAAAAAAGGAAGCATCTGACAATCATTTCAGTTTAATCTGAATTACTTCATAGCCATAAGCAAGGTGATACTCAAGCAGTGTCCATATCAAATAACTGTAATTCTCTTGAGGCTAAGGACTGTTCCCAGATCCACTGTGCACATCTCCAAAACACGCACCACTCTGAATAATGCAGCAGTGGGGGGGTGGGGGTTTTTCCCGTCAAAGACATAAATTTGTATTGAAAGAATTATGCAGAGAACCATGTAATTTAATACAATAAGAGCTGTAGCAAAGTACAAAAGATACTATACACCGTCATTGTCATGACTAATTAGCACCCACCTCAGAACCACATAAAATGTGGGTGCATTCTGGCAAACTAATATGAAGGGGTAAAAAAAGAAAAAAAAACCTAACTTAAGATGCAATAACTTCTCAAAGCTTTTTTGTCTCCTCTTTAGAAGAAAAATTTTATTCCTGCTCACAGCAGCAGTAACTTGCATCCAGCTCTTCTGCACCTCCAAGCAGAACAGCTTTGCAGTGTGTAACCCTTCCAACAGCATGAACTAATTCCAGCCAATTCTAGAACTGCTTCAAGGACCAGTGGAGTACGACACTTCACAGCTCCAACAACAGAGTGTATCTAGGTTTGGCCACCTCTGTTTAATACCAGTGGCTACTATTTTCCTGCACATCTTCTATCTGCATAATTTGCTCATTATTCTTTCAGAATAACTTTTGGAAACCCCCACAGACATCATAAAAACTGGGTGTTTTGTCACCAAGGTGCACAGCACTACAAACATCAATGAATGCAAAGCTCTCAGTCACCAACAGCACTGACTGGCTGCTCCTCCAACAGTCTCTGGCTGCTCTTCTAGTTGTGGGGCTGCCTTCCCAGAGCAGCCTAGTGCCATCTGGGCATGGACCACAGGTGTTGGTTAACAGCAACAGAGCAGCCAAGTTCAACAATTCTCAAGCTAAATCCTCACCCCAGAAGAAGCAAATGACACCAGAGATACCAGCAAACAAACAACAGTAATTGTCCAATTTCACTACTCTTTGTATATGAAGAAATGGGGACAGAGCCACGCCCTCCTTCAAGATGCTCTGAAGTCCTGGAGACCGAAATGACACTTAAAAAGAGTGACCTTTAGATACCATAGTTTATATCAAAACAGTGCAGCATAAATTATGAGATCTTTCTTTCTTTTTCATTACATCCGCATCTCCGGAAAAGAAAATGTTTTAGACTTGATTTAGCTAACAAAAAGCTTAAACCACTGGCTGTTTTCTTGAAGTTTTATGTACCGCTTTGTCCCCTGAACCTCTTCCAATCCCAGTGTGTCTTATTAAGAGCTTTTATGCACATCAGCACTCAACAGGAAACTGCCCAGAAGTCAGATATTTAAGGAACTTTCAGTTTTCCAAATAAGTTTCAGGTAAGCCAACACTGGAGAAGTATAAAGCATAAGGCTCCAAGGGACTTCAAGAGGTCACCCAGTCTGCCTCTCTGCTTCGACTTGTCCTGTGCTATTCCTAACAAATATTTTGGAACCTGAAAGCAGAATCATTTCACAATTTCCCAAAGTAATCTCTTCTAGTGCTTAGTTGTCCTCACTACTGGTAAGTTTTCCCCATAAATTCCCCAATTACACTTTTTTTTTTTTTTTCCTAACTTCTAACCTAAATCTTCTTTGAATTAGTTTGCCATCTTCCTAGTTTAGCACAGTTTGCCTTTATGTAAGTTAGGCATAAAAGTTATGCAACACTTTTGAGGCAGTGTTTTCCCCACTGAAAAGTCTTAGCCTGTTAGTGGTCCCTTCTCTAAACTAAATAACCCCAGTCTCTTCAGCTTCCTTTCTAGGTCATATCTTCTAGAGTTTTCAGTTATTCCCTTTGCTCTCCTGTGAATCCACTTCAATTGGCCTACATCTTTCCTCAGTTGTGTTATTGCAATTAAATAACTAGAATTTGGAATACTGCATGGCTTTGTGGTACCTCCGAGAGAAACTGAGGTCCAGAATATGCTGGTCTATTATTACTACAATATTTCATCTGACAGATGAATATAATCCTTTTACCTTTCTCCATTCAGCCAAAATAATAAATCACACCCACAAGAATACACACATTACTAATTTCAGAAAACATTTGAACAAATATTGATCCATTACATTATTTCTTGTAGTTACTTATATGTTAATTTGCTGTTTGGATATATTTCAAACACGTTACTCACAGCTTTTCACAACAATTAGTAGGAAGATCTATTGTTCTGACAAGCATTTACTTGTGAACTGATGTACTGCCAAATATAAAATAAAATGAATGAGTAGATTCATTATAATGTGTTGGATTTCCATGTACACTTATGTAAATGATAGGATTTTGCTATTAGGCAGGATTTCTTGTCAATTTTAGCTACAAGTGGTGAGAACATATAATTTCTGAGCAAAATAGATCTTTGGCAAAATCCACATACCAAGTGTAATAGATCCCTGGCTTGGACTTGTATGAGAATACACTAAAGTTGGTCAGTGATAATCAAGTGAAATTTGTCTGGAACATCTAAATACTATCAGAAACAAATCATAAAACAAATGTTATCATTCTTGTTAGTAAAAAACTTGTTCATAAAAATCTTGTGTTATCCACTTTCTTTGTATGATTATATGAAGGTTGTTAATATTTCTCCAAAAGAGGGGAATTTTGTCTCTTATTTTATCACTGAAATAATGCTAAAGACAAGAGGGAGCTGCCAATTCTCCAGACTTCTACATTGAAAAGGACAAAAATCTCAAAATCTTTTTTTTTCCTGTAGCTTCTTTTAGATTCATTAAAAAAAAAACCTCCCTGCACGTGTGTCTTGGTTTTACACCATCTTTATTTTTGATACAGCAATGATCAAAAGTATGTGTCAAGAGAATAGAAGGCCTGTTTCAAAACAAGAAAAATAAATACTAGTCAACATAACTAATAAGCATGTACTTTTGTTCAATGTGAATCATACCAGCCTATAGCACAGCCTGTAAGAATAGGTAGAATGCTGCTAAATGCTGGAAAAGGTCAATAATTTCTCATTTGTGTTTTGAGGGTATAAAAACAGGCAGTCATAAAAAGGCTACCAAAAATGTGTTACTAATTCCTTTTGTCATCAAGCTCAATGAGGAAAAGTAGGGTTTTCTGCTCCATTTATGGTTTCCTTCTCTATAAATAACAAGCACATCTTCCATTTTCATTACTCAAAAGCAACCGATCAAAAGCTGCCTTCTATGGGGATAAAACCTGACACCCTCCGACTTTGACAAATGTTGGTACAGCAAATGCCAGATAAAGAACCCCTCACTCAGCCCCCCACACACAAAAAGAAAATTATTTTTGCCTGCATAACTTCTTTAATGACTATGCCACTCTAATCTTATCCTACCTCTAATCCAGTCTTTAAAAAAATAAAAACTCGGAAAATATACTATTTTCCCCATAGCCCAAATATAGTTCTGCTCTATTTCAAAGGACAACTTCTGTTATATTTCAGTTTTGCTGTGGCTGCTCATTGTCAAATAGCAACTGACTTGAGTCTTTGTAAATTTGCATTTGCCAAAAAACTATGCAAAATTGCTAAGACAAAAATAACACATTTCTTTTCTCATGCAGTATACATTCTCGTTTCTTTTATTCTTTTTAACCTGTCAAATCTGCTGTCTGGCTAGGAAGAGAAACATTCTACATCTGCATGCAATGTCCCCCTCTAGTCTGATATGCTGCTGTGATAACCTGATTCATATTTGCCTCTCCACGAACCGATAAACAATGTATAAAGGATGAACTAGAGAAAAGAACTATATTACAGTATGTCAGAAGAGACAAAACTTTTTTAAAAAAATTTGAAGCTGGGACACACTGTCCTGAACTTAGTTTTACTATATATAGGTAACATATGCAGCACATCTGCTAGGCAAGGTATCTTACTGTTTTGAGACACAGTTTAAGTGCAAAAAGCAAACTGAAATAAAGAACGCTATCATAAAATCAAACTCCTTTTCTCCCCCAAAATTTTGAGCAGCAATCATCTTTCTTTGTCAGTTGTTCCAAGTCACTTCTATGCTTAGAAGATGGAAGGTTGGCAATATTATCAATCATGATGAGTCACATTTAAATTCTTTCCAGCAAAAATTTGAGGGCCAAAAACCTCAAAAAGTTTTGAAGAGAAATAATTTCCTCAACATGTTTTACACACTATTAACACCAGTTTTACCAACTGCATGAAGCTATGAGGATATACAAACATTATTATATGTTTTTTGAAAGATGTGAGAAAAAAAAAGTCTTAGGTGTATTGTCCAAAGACACTTTCAGATGTTGGCTTAGTTGTAGTAGGTTGCTTGTTGTTATATAGGTGAACACTATAACGCTGCCTCAATTGTTTAAGATGCAAAATGTATACATTAGGAATAGATATAAAACATCTTCCACACGTATAGAGCAAATTAAAATAGTTATTTCTGTAGAAAGCACTAAAATAAAGATCTTAATCTCAAGTACAAACCTAAATCAAGTTATTATGAGGATTAAATGCATTTTTTGAAGTGTTGCAGTCTTTTCTAGCATGCCACAAGGTTCTCAAAATGTTTTTGACAGAAAAGTGCCAAAAGGAGTGTAACTCCTGACTTTTGTCCAAGGTAAAAAAGATATATATATAATTATGAGATTAGAGGTGTTAAAATTATGGAACTAGATGTGCTACTTTTAGCACAACCTATTTGTATAAACCAGTATATACTAAATCTGTACAAATGATACTAAAATTCTGTTTTATAACCATAACACAAAACCAGAATTCTCTTGTCTGTATTTAACTGCTGTAGGATACAAATGGAAAATCATGCAATTTGTCATAGCTTACTACAGAGCAGAACATTAAGAATGTAGTTTTGTGAACTGAATATTCTGTGAACTTTAAGTAAGATTCACAAGACTGAATCCATGCTTCTGTGTAGTCTCAGCACTTGAATGCCATAAATCATTGAAAATATTGAATCATCCCTAGCAGGTTAGACATTCCAGCCTCTTAACTACCATTCATTAAATAAACAAGTTTTGTTTTAATGTATATTAAAATCTCTCATGCATCCTGGCTGGGACGTATAACCCTTCCAAAGTCATCCTCTAACTGAACTACTACTTTATTTTGAAAATGTATCCTTTACCTTTCCCCATCACCCCTCTGAGTGGTTAAAATGTTGTACTGAGGCAAAGGACACTTGTTTGGGGCAAACCAGTTCCCCTAGTAAGACAGACAGTATCACCAACTTGGAAAATTTTACAGTTCTTCTCTTGGCAAAATTATGTTACCCAATCCTAACAAGGCTCCATATCAGTTAAAGTCAGATGCAGGTAATGAATATAATCTCTTTTTTTAATTCCTTGCAGTTCCTTGCAAAAAGTTTCAAATCATTCAATTTTTGACACCCCTTCATAGTGACTGCAAGTGACTACAGCACGTTAAACTGCTTTGCAGGGAGATCAGACAGGCATGGGACTGCAATTACATATCACAATACCCGTTTCTCGGTTCACAGCTCTATTCATCTTTTAGAAACACTGAAGGACAGATTGGGCATCGGGAAACGGATTAGCCACAAGACGACCTGTATTCCCACACAAAAGCCTAAGTGTGGAAAAATGGCACCCTGTGTCACCCATTCACTGCTACCTGAAAAAAAACGTATTCATGAAAATAGACATTTAAACAGCTCTTTCCCACTCATCTCAGAGAAGACGTTCACTGTTCCTTACATCATTTGAACTTCAGTACTGTGATACTATATAAACCGCCTTAGTTCCAAGATGTATATAAAATAATTTAAGAACAGGTCTACTTGGAAAACAAAATAAGTTCAGCATAGGAACTAAAAAGAATAATTAATTGTATAAAAACTCTACAGCTGACAGTTGCAGCACTCGGTTGTGATAATAAGTTTTAGATGTATATAATGAAACTTCTACACTATATCACCATGTAAAATACCTGAAATTATTTTAAAAACTTATGCTAGCAAGCGCTAAGAGTTTAACATAACAGATAACATCACTAACTCCAAATGAGTAAAAGACGTATACACAGAGACATGTGCTAATTGCATCATTTTGAGATGTTGTGAAAAGCGAACACTATGTCAGTTTACTATTAACACCTGCCTTTGAAAAAATTTATCAGCAAATATCACAAAACATGCAAAAAATGGAAAGAGTGTCTATCAGTAAATTAACACAGATATTTAATTTCACATGCCACTTCTTAAATCAAATGTCTTACATACAAAAGAAATGCTCAGTGTATGAATTTGTACTGTCAGATTGTCTCAGGGGATGGCTGGTGCCAGCTAAAGTGATCAGCCTAGGCGACCTGCTGTTTTACTTGTTTGTTGCTTGGGTGTACAGGAAACTACCCTTTGGTATTAATAAATAAATAAATAAGCAAGTAAATAAATAAATAAATCTAAGCATTTAACTTAGGAATTTGACCCCACATTTGTGTTACAAACGATGGGCCCATATAGTCCATTTGGCTCCAATGGGAAATTTTTTGCCAGAAAACCAACAGTCTAAAATGTTACACGCAACAAGAAATTGCTAACTTTTCATAAAATTTTAATGTAAGTGTAAATCAGAAAAAAATATCATCTGAAAATAAGGTTGCAGCCATCTCACATACACTTTTTTCCTTTATATATATTTCTTCAGTAAAGAAGAAATATATTCTTTATAGATATTTCTTCAGTAAACTAGCAAGGGAGGACAAGGACATTTAATTATTTGCTAATCTTTTTCTCATACTCATTTCCCTTGTTTTCTTACAATGGATTTAAATACTAGGTTTTTAAAGAAAATTTAAATCCTGACTTTGCAATTTTTTTTACAATATAGTAGGCACTTAACTCTCCTATGTACTTTTCTGTCTTTCAAATGCTTACATTTTAATATATTACATCTAAGAATCAATTTTTAATAGGTAATAAAAAGTTCCATAAAGGAATAACTCATATGGAGCTTCAATCAATTCCACTGAAGTGCTCAGTGTTATCCCTGAAACTGCATCAAGGAGGACAAACACTGCTGAAATAATTACACAAAAGGGTGCAAAACGCTATTGTTAATCCTAACACCCATCAAGGGAAGGCTGACAACTAAGTCAATACATGCAACCTGTATTTACAGTAAGTATATGGTTCCCCGGGTTAAACAAAGCAGAAACATTTTGTTCACAAAAATAAACAAACTGATGCAATTAAATTATCCAGCAGCTCTGGAGCACATCAGTTTGCTCGATGCAGTCCACAGTAAGAGCGACTATTAATGCTGCAGGACAGGCACTGTGAAATTTGTGAAAGCACTTAGTGTGTGGCCACAGTTTCTGGTTTTATATATAAATTTCCCAGCTTTCTACTCCTACAGTGCGAGAAGAAATATTTTAAGTCAAACAAAATGCTTCCTCCTGCTTAGATTATTTACGGTAATGTAGGTCTCAAAAATAAAACCATGGAAGAGAGAAAAAAATATGAAACCTAATGGCAAATACTGACAAAAGCAGCCTGAAAGGACTGGCAATATTTCTTTCTTCAAAATCTCCTTCTCATTAGACAGAGATATGTAAGTATGTTAGTAGGAGCATTTCAAAGCATGTTAAAGAAGAGAGTATGTGGGAGGCATTACACACGGAGAGCAATTAAAGCATGGGTTATTTCTTAAAGGAAACGCTGCTCAAGCAAGGATATCTGGACAACTCTTCTTAATTAACCCAATGAGGCAAATCAGGTTTTGCTCATTTCGCAGAAAGGTCTTTGAACATACGCAGCTCGTGGGGCTCTGCACTGACGCTGAAGGGAGCAGGAGCAGCCCTCCTCCCGGGGCTGCGAGGCTGTCACTTCGCCCAGGCTCAGGGAAACTTTGTCCCAGTCGCACTCAAGTTCCCCCACCACCACTACAACGTTTGGCACATCCTGCATTCAAAACTGTGCTGTGTTCAACGCTCACACAGTTATCTGCTGAACCACACTGCAATGCTGAAAAATAAAAAGAACTAACGGGTTCACCAGAAAATAAAAAACCCATATATAATAATAGTGTTGTTTTTGTTAACATTGGTTCAAGAGAAGAATTCCTCTTTCCCCACACAGCCAAAATACATGCACATCTCCTGGGATTCTCACTTGTATCTCAGTTTGCTTTACAAAAAGGCAGAAGAATTGCAATATCAACAGAGGAGGAAAAAAAAAAAAAAAAGACTGAATTTCCCAAGGAAAAAAAGCAAAAAAGATAAACAAAATAGAAGGGTTACTCTCCCCAAAAAAATCGTCTGACCACAGAATTAAATGCTTCTTTTTTTCCCACCCAACTCTAGCAGGGAAAAGAAGAGGGAACAGGACACCATAATCCAAATTATTTTCTCCAGTAAACTGGGATCCAAATTTTCCCACTGCAAGGTGGAAAAAGCAGGAGCCCTGAAACCAGGCGAAGGCCTCTTCCAGTGTCGGGGCAGCAAGGAAAGCTGCTGAATGCCCAGGATTTGCTCTTCCCTGCCCTTTCCGTAGAACTTTAGTGCCATCTATTGAAAATGCACTGAGCGAGGAAGAGGGAAACGATGCCTATTGATTTGGTATAAAAATAAGACATTTACTTGTTAGGATTTTTTGGTTTATTAATTCTCCCATGATGACTACTGCTCTTTGGTCATCTGATAGCAACAAATATTTTCTACACACTATGCATGCCCCGTAAGGAAAAGGAAGCGCTCATCCTAAAACACAGGATGCAAACGTTACACAAATATAGAGATACATAAATATACGCACACATTCAGCAAGAATACAAGTCTAAAGCTACCTATTTGCTAAAGGAACAAAAAAAGAGGGGGCCTTAAAAGGCAATAAATAAAAAAAAAAAAAAAAACCCAGTGTGGAACCACTGCTGTAAATAGAACATACTGGAAACAGTAAAAATAATTAGACACCTCGCACAGAGCTCGGCATTAAAGCACAGGGTACGCAGACATGCAGATATAATTACCTTCTTTAAGAAACTGTGAGTGGATGACAAATATAAGAAAACAGCAGATCGCTGCTCCTGCTAGTGCCCATAGCGCTTTCAAGAGCTGCATCTCGGTCTGAAACTCAGTAAATGCCCACAAAGTCACACAATGAATTTCCAGGGCGATGCATCAACGCGTCCCTCGGTGCGCGCGGCGCGCGGGGCCGGGCGGGCAGCGCGGGCTGCGGAGGAGGGGCCGCGGCTTCACACCCCGCGCACAGGC